>JABASP010003233.1:0-15027 GCA_019776565.1 Sminthurinus signatus | reverse complement strand
TTATATTATACTATCATTAATAGTTTTATTTACAAAACATTTTTTACAAGAAAATAATAATATAAAAAAACTAAAAACTAAACAAGTATCTCATTTGCAAAAAATGGTGCAAAAAAAAAACAACAAAAAAAGTTGGAGTTTAAAAAAAGATCTGACTCTGGTGCATATAGAAAAATACATCAAATATTACTATATTATTATTATTATACTTTTTCTCAACTATATATAATATTAGACAAACAAAAGTAACTAAAATAAAATAAAACACACAACAAACAAACTATATAAAATTTCTATTCCGTATTATTCATATTTTATCTACATTTTCTTATTAATTATTATTATTATATATATATATACCTATTACTTTTATTATAATACATATAATATTCTCTTCACCTCAATGTGAATCACACTGGAACTGTATTGTTATTATAATAAAAAGGATATATTATAATATACACATAAATATTTCTGGAAAAAATCTCCCTTAAATGTGTAATGTTTAGTAAAATAATAATAATATTGAATATTCATATAAATATGTGTGGTAATACCACAGTGGTATTATTTACCGTCAAAACATGCATATAATATATATTTAAACAAAATTACTGTGAAATATGGCATTTTATGACCAATTTTAACTGTATTTTCAATAAAAATGTATTCCAAACGAAACAATATAAAACATATGACACGTACGATATCCTCTTTTTGGAAGTCTTGATCATTTATTCGATTGCATTTTATACGTATGCTGTACATTAATTCACCACTTAGATTGCATATAATATTATAGATTCATGTGACATAATATATAATACACAAATGTCATCTATATCATCATCATTAGTTTTTTTGTAATGTTCATGAAAATTTAACATCCGGAATTTCTATTTTTAATAAATAAAAGTGCATGATATTATATTATTATTATTATCTAGTAGACCAAAACTTCCTATATTATATTTTATATTATTATCTGAAGCCGTCCCTGAAGCTGAAAAACCCGCTGAACCCGCAGCAGAAGTAGAATCTAAAGAAGAAACTAAAGAAGAGGAAACAAATGGTAATGGAGTAGAAGAAGCACCAAAGGAGAATGGAACATCAGCGGAAAAAACTGAAAATGGAAATACTAATGGTTCTAGTGAAGGTTAGTATTTTGATTGATTTCTTTCTTTCTTTTATTATAGTATAAAACAATTATTTTATATTATGTACTTTGGTTTGTTTGTTTGTTTGTTTGTTTTTCTTCCTTATCTATATTCAGTTATTATGATTATTATTATCATCAAACCAATACAATAATCAATAAATAAATAATACTTATATTTTGTTTATAATATACATAAAACAAAAAGATAAGGATTCCAAACAAATAATTGTAATAACAATATTAATTATTATTACTCTTTTACTAATCATTTTTTTCCCTTTACTATGTATAATATATTATAGATGCAGCACTAAAACGAAAATCTGAAGTTACTGATGAACCTGATGGTGTTGTTGCTGCTGAAGGAGTTGTTGAAAGCAAGAAAGCTAAATTGGAAGAAAAGTCTGAAGAAGCAGCTGCTCCAGAAGCTAGCAATGGTGAGGCAGTTAGTGCTTAACTTGCCATGACTGCATTTTCTAACTACATTAACATTTAAAAAAAAAAGTATAAGTTCACAATTTTTTCTTACCTTTTTTTGATTTAATTATTACATAATATATAATATAGGATATAATAGTAATAATAACAATAACAGCAACATATAAATAATAATTCGGTTGTGTATAGTTTTGATGTTTTCAAATTTAAGATATATTATTATTATTACATTATAAGTATATAATAATGAGTACTGCTACTACTACTATAATTATCATTATTTAAAAAAAAAAAAACGACAATTTCCTTAACTATAATATTATTATTATTATTACAACACAAATAGATATATATTATACATAATATTATTCTACTACAAGATAATATTTATGATGGTCTCATGTAGAATTTAAGTTTATGACATTGTTCAGATGATAGGTGTGTGATTTTTTTTTCTTTAGGGATATAATATATTTTTAAGAATGATAAACATAAAATATAGATATAAATATTTTAAATATTATATATTGAATGATAACTATACAACAGCGACAACAACAAAAAATGATTATATCCCTAAAAAAAATATATTAATGATCTATAGATACATGATGTATTCCAGCACAAGAATGAATTTTAAAAACAAACACAGTATTCTGTACCTTCTGTGTTTTTTTTTTCTTCTCTCAAGTAGTGAGTGCTGTGCACAAGAAAGAAAATAAGTAGTAGTATGATGATGATAATAGTAATAATAATAAATTATTTGTTCTTGAAAGTTTATATTATATTGAAACCGAATAGAAAACACACAAAAAAAAAAGTTAGAAATTTATCTCATTTCGTAAATATGTCAACCGTTTGGTGTTTATCTTTTGGTTCTTGTTCACAATCGCAACAATACTTAAATAAGATGAAGTAAAAGCAGCATAATAGTAATATTTTTGTTTCTTTTTGTCGAAAACAAACATCTATAATAATAGGTATAATATTATTATTATATTATGTGTATAGTTGACTTTTGATTGAAATGAATAATTTATAGTTTTGTATATTATTATTATTATTCCTTTCTAAAATCTTGTCAAACATGACTATTATTATTATAATAATATTATATTATTATGATGTATAATCATCTCATAATATTATATTATTGATATAGAAAAGAACAGGAGATTAACAGAACAAGCGGAAAACACATATGTCTATAAACTTTCTGAACCCAAGGTTTTTTGTTGTTATGAAACATGATCTATATAATATATCTATATATGTTTGAATACTTACATTCTTAATATTTACAAAAAACAAAAATATGTTCCTTGATTTATTTTATAACATAATATATTATTTACAATAATAACATCAATAACCAAGAAAAGAAAGAAGAAAAAAAAAGTAACAACAGGTTGCTACTATCTTTTTGTTTTCAATCTTATAAGTATCAGAATTCTACGTTATTCATGTTTAATTGTATTTACTATTATTAATTATTATTAATATTATGTTTATTTCTGTTTTACTTTTCTCCTAAAGAAATATTATACATATTATGTATCATTGATAGATACAAAAATTTGAGAGAGTATTGTCATTATTATTATTATATCCTGTTGTATAAATTTGGTATAATAATATTAATATAGGTGATACAAAAGTTATTATATCCTGTTTTAGGAAAGAAAAAACATCAATCAATAATAATAATAATTATTATAATATAGTATCCACTTTGCACACACTTAAATATTAAGAGTGTTTTTTTTTTTAGAATCAAGATGGTCAACACACATAATAAAAAAAACATTGACGTACTTATATTAGTGATGAATATGAAATCAAATACTATTACTACTACTAACATTCCGTATTATTTAAAATAAATAAATAAAATATAATATACAAATAATATAGCTGAGAACTATGGTACATATAATATATGTAGATCAAAATCAAAACATATATAAATATATACAAAAGGTAATCTTTCCGACACTTGAATAAATAATAAATAAAATTATACACATCATACAGTAACATGTATATGTTATCAGAAATTATTTCAACAGAGGTAGAATTATAAATATATATACATATTATAAACAAAAACCACAGAGAGACTTTGAAGGAATATAATAATATTATTATATTTATATGACAAGATATTATATAAAGATGAAACATGTATTCATAAAAAGACCAACAGTAAAATAAATGAATTATCAAAAAATAATCTTTTATAGACAAAGAACAATAATATAATAATAATAATTGGCTTCTTTTTTTTCTCATATATACATTTATTTTTATTCATTACAAAAATTATTAGATAACTAAATACATAATATAATATTGTTATTAGTACTCAGAACTTAAAAACTGATAAAGAAATCTTTTTAAGTGTATTTATATAGTTCAATGTAGAGTAACTGATGTTATAATAATATATTATTATTATGATGAATTGGTGTAAATCAATCAAAACAGATACTGAAAAAAAAGAAAAGTTTCTTAGACTGCATAATAAGTTAATTAATAACAAGAATATTATTATTATCATCAAAGTAAAAGTATATAATATTATATTTTAAAAAAATACATCCAAAGGATAAAAAAGAAACAATGAAAAGATGTTAAGGCACACTGTTAATAAAATATGTAATATAAATGGTGGTTGGTGGTACACGTAAGTAAGTACGTCTGTATCTCTCTTATTATATTATATTATGTAATTGATAATTGTCAAATATTGTATTGGAGTAGTGATGAATGTTTGTATTATTATTATGTACTTTGTTAGTGAGAAGTGATTTAAAATGAAAATCAAAGAGATGTATAATAATATTAGTAACAAAATAGTATTGTCGTCTTCTCTCTATTTGGACATAACACTCATAATATGTGTTATAGTTTTTAGAGGTAAATATTATTATCAGTAGTACTATAACAGAAAAAAACCTAATATTTTATGGGAAAAGAAAGCAGAAACATATTGAATCTTTTGATCTTAAAAAATTAGTTAATCTGTCAGAAAAAAAACAGTACTTATACATCTCTCAATTCTCCATTCTCCATACAATATTTAAAAAAGGAAACAGAATCAGCTTTACAAAAGTTGCATATATTTACCTATCCAAAAAGGAACAAAAGTATTATATTATTCGTACTGAATTAAAACTGTATGTAATAATATTATTATGATACATTATAATAAAATTTATGTATCATTGGTATATTATTATATGTTTTCTTTTTTGAGTATATAATATATTATGTAAATCGGAAATGAAAAATGTACCAGTAAAATGCCAATATCAAGAGACATGATAACAATAATAATTATTATTACATACTTATTATATTATGACTATATTATATTATACTATCATTAATAGTTTTATTTACAAAACATTTTTTACAAGAAAATAATAATATAAAAAAACTAAAAACTAAACAAGTATCTCATTTGCAAAAAATGGTGCAAAAAAAAAACAACAAAAAAAGTTGGAGTTTAAAAAAAGATCTGACTCTGGTGCATATAGAAAAATACATCAAATATTACTATATTATTATTATTATACTTTTTCTCAACTATATATAATATTAGACAAACAAAAGTAACTAAAATAAAATAAAACACACAACAAACAAACTATATAAAATTTCTATTCCGTATTATTCATATTTTATCTACATTTTCTTATTAATTATTATTATTATATATATATATACCTATTACTTTTATTATAATACATATAATATTCTCTTCACCTCAATGTGAATCACACTGGAACTGTATTGTTATTATAATAAAAAGGATATATTATAATATACACATAAATATTTCTGGAAAAAATCTCCCTTAAATGTGTAATGTTTAGTAAAATAATAATAATATTGAATATTCATATAAATATGTGTGGTAATACCACAGTGGTATTATTTACCGTCAAAACATGCATATAATATATATTTAAACAAAATTACTGTGAAATATGGCATTTTATGACCAATTTTAACTGTATTTTCAATAAAAATGTATTCCAAACGAAACAATATAAAACATATGACACGTACGATATCCTCTTTTTGGAAGTCTTGATCATTTATTCGATTGCATTTTATACGTATGCTGTACATTAATTCACCACTTAGATTGCATATAATATTATAGATTCATGTGACATAATATATAATACACAAATGTCATCTATATCATCATCATTAGTTTTTTTGTAATGTTCATGAAAATTTAACATCCGGAATTTCTATTTTTAATAAATAAAAGTGCATGATATTATATTATTATTATTATCTAGTAGACCAAAACTTCCTATATTATATTTTATATTATTATCTGAAGCCGTCCCTGAAGCTGAAAAACCCGCTGAACCCGCAGCAGAAGTAGAATCTAAAGAAGAAACTAAAGAAGAGGAAACAAATGGTAATGGAGTAGAAGAAGCACCAAAGGAGAATGGAACATCAGCGGAAAAAACTGAAAATGGAAATACTAATGGTTCTAGTGAAGGTTAGTATTTTGATTGATTTCTTTCTTTCTTTTATTATAGTATAAAACAATTATTTTATATTATGTACTTTGGTTTGTTTGTTTGTTTGTTTGTTTTTCTTCCTTATCTATATTCAGTTATTATGATTATTATTATCATCAAACCAATACAATAATCAATAAATAAATAATACTTATATTTTGTTTATAATATACATAAAACAAAAAGATAAGGATTCCAAACAAATAATTGTAATAACAATATTAATTATTATTACTCTTTTACTAATCATTTTTTTCCCTTTACTATGTATAATATATTATAGATGCAGCACTAAAACGAAAATCTGAAGTTACTGATGAACCTGATGGTGTTGTTGCTGCTGAAGGAGTTGTTGAAAGCAAGAAAGCTAAATTGGAAGAAAAGTCTGAAGAAGCAGCTGCTCCAGAAGCTAGCAATGGTGAGGCAGTTAGTGCTTAACTTGCCATGACTGCATTTTCTAACTACATTAACATTTAAAAAAAAAAGTATAAGTTCACAATTTTTTCTTACCTTTTTTTGATTTAATTATTACATAATATATAATATAGGATATAATAGTAATAATAACAATAACAGCAACATATAAATAATAATTCGGTTGTGTATAGTTTTGATGTTTTCAAATTTAAGATATATTATTATTATTACATTATAAGTATATAATAATGAGTACTGCTACTACTACTATAATTATCATTATTTAAAAAAAAAAAAACGACAATTTCCTTAACTATAATATTATTATTATTATTACAACACAAATAGATATATATTATACATAATATTATTCTACTACAAGATAATATTTATGATGGTCTCATGTAGAATTTAAGTTTATGACATTGTTCAGATGATAGGTGTGTGATTTTTTTTTCTTTAGGGATATAATATATTTTTAAGAATGATAAACATAAAATATAGATATAAATATTTTAAATATTATATATTGAATGATAACTATACAACAGCGACAACAACAAAAAATGATTATATCCCTAAAAAAAATATATTAATGATCTATAGATACATGATGTATTCCAGCACAAGAATGAATTTTAAAAACAAACACAGTATTCTGTACCTTCTGTGTTTTTTTTTTCTTCTCTCAAGTAGTGAGTGCTGTGCACAAGAAAGAAAATAAGTAGTAGTATGATGATGATAATAGTAATAATAATAAATTATTTGTTCTTGAAAGTTTATATTATATTGAAACCGAATAGAAAACACACAAAAAAAAAAGTTAGAAATTTATCTCATTTCGTAAATATGTCAACCGTTTGGTGTTTATCTTTTGGTTCTTGTTCACAATCGCAACAATACTTAAATAAGATGAAGTAAAAGCAGCATAATAGTAATATTTTTGTTTCTTTTTGTCGAAAACAAACATCTATAATAATAGGTATAATATTATTATTATATTATGTGTATAGTTGACTTTTGATTGAAATGAATAATTTATAGTTTTGTATATTATTATTATTATTCCTTTCTAAAATCTTGTCAAACATGACTATTATTATTATAATAATATTATATTATTATGATGTATAATCATCTCATAATATTATATTATTGATATAGAAAAGAACAGGAGATTAACAGAACAAGCGGAAAACACATATGTCTATAAACTTTCTGAACCCAAGGTTTTTTGTTGTTATGAAACATGATCTATATAATATATCTATATATGTTTGAATACTTACATTCTTAATATTTACAAAAAACAAAAATATGTTCCTTGATTTATTTTATAACATAATATATTATTTACAATAATAACATCAATAACCAAGAAAAGAAAGAAGAAAAAAAAAGTAACAACAGGTTGCTACTATCTTTTTGTTTTCAATCTTATAAGTATCAGAATTCTACGTTATTCATGTTTAATTGTATTTACTATTATTAATTATTATTAATATTATGTTTATTTCTGTTTTACTTTTCTCCTAAAGAAATATTATACATATTATGTATCATTGATAGATACAAAAATTTGAGAGAGTATTGTCATTATTATTATTATATCCTGTTGTATAAATTTGGTATAATAATATTAATATAGGTGATACAAAAGTTATTATATCCTGTTTTAGGAAAGAAAAAACATCAATCAATAATAATAATAATTATTATAATATAGTATCCACTTTGCACACACTTAAATATTAAGAGTGTTTTTTTTTTTAGAATCAAGATGGTCAACACACATAATAAAAAAAACATTGACGTACTTATATTAGTGATGAATATGAAATCAAATACTATTACTACTACTAACATTCCGTATTATTTAAAATAAATAAATAAAATATAATATACAAATAATATAGCTGAGAACTATGGTACATATAATATATGTAGATCAAAATCAAAACATATATAAATATATACAAAAGGTAATCTTTCCGACACTTGAATAAATAATAAATAAAATTATACACATCATACAGTAACATGTATATGTTATCAGAAATTATTTCAACAGAGGTAGAATTATAAATATATATACATATTATAAACAAAAACCACAGAGAGACTTTGAAGGAATATAATAATATTATTATATTTATATGACAAGATATTATATAAAGATGAAACATGTATTCATAAAAAGACCAACAGTAAAATAAATGAATTATCAAAAAATAATCTTTTATAGACAAAGAACAATAATATAATAATAATAATTGGCTTCTTTTTTTTCTCATATATACATTTATTTTTATTCATTACAAAAATTATTAGATAACTAAATACATAATATAATATTGTTATTAGTACTCAGAACTTAAAAACTGATAAAGAAATCTTTTTAAGTGTATTTATATAGTTCAATGTAGAGTAACTGATGTTATAATAATATATTATTATTATGATGAATTGGTGTAAATCAATCAAAACAGATACTGAAAAAAAAGAAAAGTTTCTTAGACTGCATAATAAGTTAATTAATAACAAGAATATTATTATTATCATCAAAGTAAAAGTATATAATATTATATTTTAAAAAAATACATCCAAAGGATAAAAAAGAAACAATGAAAAGATGTTAAGGCACACTGTTAATAAAATATGTAATATAAATGGTGGTTGGTGGTACACGTAAGTAAGTACGTCTGTATCTCTCTTATTATATTATATTATGTAATTGATAATTGTCAAATATTGTATTGGAGTAGTGATGAATGTTTGTATTATTATTATGTACTTTGTTAGTGAGAAGTGATTTAAAATGAAAATCAAAGAGATGTATAATAATATTAGTAACAAAATAGTATTGTCGTCTTCTCTCTATTTGGACATAACACTCATAATATGTGTTATAGTTTTTAGAGGTAAATATTATTATCAGTAGTACTATAACAGAAAAAAACCTAATATTTTATGGGAAAAGAAAGCAGAAACATATTGAATCTTTTGATCTTAAAAAATTAGTTAATCTGTCAGAAAAAAAACAGTACTTATACATCTCTCAATTCTCCATTCTCCATACAATATTTAAAAAAGGAAACAGAATCAGCTTTACAAAAGTTGCATATATTTACCTATCCAAAAAGGAACAAAAGTATTATATTATTCGTACTGAATTAAAACTGTATGTAATAATATTATTATGATACATTATAATAAAATTTATGTATCATTGGTATATTATTATATGTTTTCTTTTTTGAGTATATAATATATTATGTAAATCGGAAATGAAAAATGTACCAGTAAAATGCCAATATCAAGAGACATGATAACAATAATAATTATTATTACATACTTATTATATTATGACTATATTATATTATACTATCATTAATAGTTTTATTTACAAAACATTTTTTACAAGAAAATAATAATATAAAAAAACTAAAAACTAAACAAGTATCTCATTTGCAAAAAATGGTGCAAAAAAAAAACAACAAAAAAAGTTGGAGTTTAAAAAAAGATCTGACTCTGGTGCATATAGAAAAATACATCAAATATTACTATATTATTATTATTATACTTTTTCTCAACTATATATAATATTAGACAAACAAAAGTAACTAAAATAAAATAAAACACACAACAAACAAACTATATAAAATTTCTATTCCGTATTATTCATATTTTATCTACATTTTCTTATTAATTATTATTATTATATATATATATACCTATTACTTTTATTATAATACATATAATATTCTCTTCACCTCAATGTGAATCACACTGGAACTGTATTGTTATTATAATAAAAAGGATATATTATAATATACACATAAATATTTCTGGAAAAAATCTCCCTTAAATGTGTAATGTTTAGTAAAATAATAATAATATTGAATATTCATATAAATATGTGTGGTAATACCACAGTGGTATTATTTACCGTCAAAACATGCATATAATATATATTTAAACAAAATTACTGTGAAATATGGCATTTTATGACCAATTTTAACTGTATTTTCAATAAAAATGTATTCCAAACGAAACAATATAAAACATATGACACGTACGATATCCTCTTTTTGGAAGTCTTGATCATTTATTCGATTGCATTTTATACGTATGCTGTACATTAATTCACCACTTAGATTGCATATAATATTATAGATTCATGTGACATAATATATAATACACAAATGTCATCTATATCATCATCATTAGTTTTTTTGTAATGTTCATGAAAATTTAACATCCGGAATTTCTATTTTTAATAAATAAAAGTGCATGATATTATATTATTATTATTATCTAGTAGACCAAAACTTCCTATATTATATTTTATATTATTATCTGAAGCCGTCCCTGAAGCTGAAAAACCCGCTGAACCCGCAGCAGAAGTAGAATCTAAAGAAGAAACTAAAGAAGAGGAAACAAATGGTAATGGAGTAGAAGAAGCACCAAAGGAGAATGGAACATCAGCGGAAAAAACTGAAAATGGAAATACTAATGGTTCTAGTGAAGGTTAGTATTTTGATTGATTTCTTTCTTTCTTTTATTATAGTATAAAACAATTATTTTATATTATGTACTTTGGTTTGTTTGTTTGTTTGTTTGTTTTTCTTCCTTATCTATATTCAGTTATTATGATTATTATTATCATCAAACCAATACAATAATCAATAAATAAATAATACTTATATTTTGTTTATAATATACATAAAACAAAAAGATAAGGATTCCAAACAAATAATTGTAATAACAATATTAATTATTATTACTCTTTTACTAATCATTTTTTTCCCTTTACTATGTATAATATATTATAGATGCAGCACTAAAACGAAAATCTGAAGTTACTGATGAACCTGATGGTGTTGTTGCTGCTGAAGGAGTTGTTGAAAGCAAGAAAGCTAAATTGGAAGAAAAGTCTGAAGAAGCAGCTGCTCCAGAAGCTAGCAATGGTGAGGCAGTTAGTGCTTAACTTGCCATGACTGCATTTTCTAACTACATTAACATTTAAAAAAAAAAGTATAAGTTCACAATTTTTTCTTACCTTTTTTTGATTTAATTATTACATAATATATAATATAGGATATAATAGTAATAATAACAATAACAGCAACATATAAATAATAATTCGGTTGTGTATAGTTTTGATGTTTTCAAATTTAAGATATATTATTATTATTACATTATAAGTATATAATAATGAGTACTGCTACTACTACTATAATTATCATTATTTAAAAAAAAAAAAACGACAATTTCCTTAACTATAATATTATTATTATTATTACAACACAAATAGATATATATTATACATAATATTATTCTACTACAAGATAATATTTATGATGGTCTCATGTAGAATTTAAGTTTATGACATTGTTCAGATGATAGGTGTGTGATTTTTTTTTCTTTAGGGATATAATATATTTTTAAGAATGATAAACATAAAATATAGATATAAATATTTTAAATATTATATATTGAATGATAACTATACAACAGCGACAACAACAAAAAATGATTATATCCCTAAAAAAAATATATTAATGATCTATAGATACATGATGTATTCCAGCACAAGAATGAATTTTAAAAACAAACACAGTATTCTGTACCTTCTGTGTTTTTTTTTTCTTCTCTCAAGTAGTGAGTGCTGTGCACAAGAAAGAAAATAAGTAGTAGTATGATGATGATAATAGTAATAATAATAAATTATTTGTTCTTGAAAGTTTATATTATATTGAAACCGAATAGAAAACACACAAAAAAAAAAGTTAGAAATTTATCTCATTTCGTAAATATGTCAACCGTTTGGTGTTTATCTTTTGGTTCTTGTTCACAATCGCAACAATACTTAAATAAGATGAAGTAAAAGCAGCATAATAGTAATATTTTTGTTTCTTTTTGTCGAAAACAAACATCTATAATAATAGGTATAATATTATTATTATATTATGTGTATAGTTGACTTTTGATTGAAATGAATAATTTATAGTTTTGTATATTATTATTATTATTCCTTTCTAAAATCTTGTCAAACATGACTATTATTATTATAATAATATTATATTATTATGATGTATAATCATCTCATAATATTATATTATTGATATAGAAAAGAACAGGAGATTAACAGAACAAGCGGAAAACACATATGTCTATAAACTTTCTGAACCCAAGGTTTTTTGTTGTTATGAAACATGATCTATATAATATATCTATATATGTTTGAATACTTACATTCTTAATATTTACAAAAAACAAAAATATGTTCCTTGATTTATTTTATAACATAATATATTATTTACAATAATAACATCAATAACCAAGAAAAGAAAGAAGAAAAAAAAAGTAACAACAGGTTGCTACTATCTTTTTGTTTTCAATCTTATAAGTATCAGAATTCTACGTTATTCATGTTTAATTGTATTTACTATTATTAATTATTATTAATATTATGTTTATTTCTGTTTTACTTTTCTCCTAAAGAAATATTATACATATTATGTATCATTGATAGATACAAAAATTTGAGAGAGTATTGTCATTATTATTATTATATCCTGTTGTATAAATTTGGTATAATAATATTAATATAGGTGATACAAAAGTTATTATATCCTGTTTTAGGAAAGAAAAAACATCAATCAATAATAATAATAATTATTATAATATAGTATCCACTTTGCACACACTTAAATATTAAGAGTGTTTTTTTTTTTAGAATCAAGATGGTCAACACACATAATAAAAAAAACATTGACGTACTTATATTAGTGATGAATATGAAATCAAATACTATTACTACTACTAACATTCCGTATTATTTAAAATAAATAAATAAAATATAATATACAAATAATATAGCTGAGAACTATGGTACATATAATATATGTAGATCAAAATCAAAACATATATAAATATATACAAAAGGTAATCTTTCCGACACTTGAATAAATAATAAATAAAATTATACACATCATACAGTAACATGTATATGTTATCAGAAATTATTTCAACAGAGGTAGAATTATAAATATATATACATATTATAAACAAAAACCACAGAGAGACTTTGAAGGAATATAATAATATTATTATATTTATATGACAAGATATTATATAAAGATGAAACATGTATTCATAAAAAGACCAACAGTAAAATAAATGAATTATCAAAAAATAATCTTTTATAGACAAAGAACAATAATATAATAATAATAATTGGCTTCTTTTTTTTCTCATATATACATTTATTTTTATTCATTACAAAAATTATTAGATAACTAAATACATAATATAATATTGTTATTAGTACTCAGAACTTAAAAACTGATAAAGAAATCTTTTTAAGTGTATTTATATAGTTCAATGTAGAGTAACTGATGTTATAATAATATATTATTATTATGATGAATTGGTGTAAATCAATCAAAACAGATACTGAAAAAAAAGAAAAGTTTCTTAGACTGCATAATAAGTTAATTAATAACAAGAATATTATTATTATCATCAAAGTAAAAGTATATAATATTATATTTTAAAAAAATACATCCAAAGGATAAAAAAGAAACAATGAAAAGATGTTAAGGCACACTGTTAATAAAATATGTAATATAAATGGTGGTTGGTGGTACACGTAAGTAAGTACGTCTGTATCTCTCTTATTATATTATATTATGTAATTGATAATTGTCAAATATTGTATTGGAGTAGTGATGAATGTTTGTATTATTATTATGTACTTTGTTAGTGAGAAGTGATTTAAAATGAAAATCAAAGAGATGTATAATAATATTAGTAACAAAATAGTATTGTCGTCTTCTCTCTATTTGGACATAACACTCATAATATGTGTTATAGTTTTTAGAGGTAAATATTATTATCAGTAGTACTATAACAGAAAAAAACCTAATATTTTATGGGAAAAGAAAGCAGAAACATATTGAATCTTTTGATCTTAAAAAATTAGTTAATCTGTCAGAAAAAAAACAGTACTTATACATCTCTCAATTCTCCATTCTCCATACAATATTTAAAAAAGGAAACAGAATCAGCTTTACAAAAGTTGCATATATTTACCTATCCAAAAAGGAACAAAAGTATTATATTATTCGTACTGAATTAAAACTGTATGTAATAATATTATTATGATACATTATAATAAAATTTATGTATCATTGGTATATTATTATATGTTTTCTTTTTTGAGTATATAATATATTATGTAAATCGGAAATGAAAAATGTACCAGTAAAATGCCAATATCAAGAGACATGATAACAATAATAATTATTATTACATACTTATTATATTATGACTATATTATATTATACTATCATTAATAGTTTTATTTACAAAACATTTTTTACAAGAAAATAATAATATAAAAAAACTAAAAACTAAACAAGTATCTCATTTGCAAAAAATGGTGCAAAAAAAAAA
>JABASP010003232.1:0-15031 GCA_019776565.1 Sminthurinus signatus | reverse complement strand
CTATAACAAAGTACAAAGTACAGCACAATAAAGAATACAGTACACAGTTTACAGCAATGCGGAAAGCAGGAAATGATGATGTTCACACAAGTTTAACAAAAAATTATTTTTAAATGTATCTACAAGTAAATACGTCCGTAGTCCGTAAATGAAATGAAAAAAAAAACTGGAATACTTTATCATTTATCACCATAAACCATAAACCACATTGGTAAACTGTGTACTGTCCCAAGTATAGTCTCATCACATGAATCAAGAATAAAGACATTTTTGTTTTGCGTTGCCCACGTGTGGAAATGAAACAAAATTGCAAAGTTGCAAGGTTGTCTATTTGGGTACTTGATGGAAAATGGAAAAAATGTTATAAATTATAAATTATCATTGCTATATTTAATATTCACTATTAAATATTAAATGCTCTCATGTCATGTGAATATGACATTACAATAGACAATATACATTACAGACAATATTATCATGGCACCAGGTAAAAGGTAAAAGGTAAAACTTGGCTAAACATTAAACAAAGTAGTACATGATATTGGAATTAAGAAGAAGATATTTATGTACCTTTTATTAGCTATAGGTCCTCCTCTCAAGGAAACGACAAGTTTGACATGTGACCCATCGGTAAAACCCAGGGAACCCATCGTCTCTTCATCTCGAAGTTCACGCGAGTCAGTTATTAAATGAAATGTGCGATGACTAAGTCCTAGTTAATTAGCACAAGGAAGACAGGAAGTGTAGTACATAAACATGATAAATGGTATGTTCTTTTGTTATTGTATTTTGTATTTTGTATGAATATTGTTATGTACATCATGTGAACAAGAAAACAATTTATGTCTTATGTCTAGGATCTAGAATTTACTATACAAAATACAATACAATAGTAGAAAAGACTGTAGAGTGTAGAGTGTAAGACAAGACTGCAGGTAGATTTCATACTCCATTTTCCATACACAGATATCAGATATGCATAAACAAAAGCATACATTGTGTACATATTTGTAGTGTATGAATCTGAACAGTTTATGGTAAACTAAATTATGAGAGGTACACTATTATGTGTAACCTATTATAGATTACAGTACACACTACACACATGTCACTCTTCATTCTTGCTCTTGAGAATTCCCCAAGAACAGAAGAAAATGAAAGTTGACTGACTGAGATTCTTCTTCTGTTGTTGTCAATTGACATTTGTCAACTTTTGTAAATACTTGCAGTTTTGTCATCACTCATTAACTACTAACTACGCTCACTATATTACAAAGTTAGTTTTAATCTATAAACTACAATACATGTATTAATACTGAATATTACATTGAATAATTAATTAATAAAGAAAACGAAAATTAAAAAAGTACCTTCTTGAAAAGCTACTCTATTTTTGATATTTTCGATAGTATCCAACGGTCGAGCAATTATTTCAAAACTGTAGCCAGTTAGTGTCTCAATTCGGAGAAGAAATGGATTATAGTCCATATTTGCTGTTCTTTTCCTTGTTTTTAGTTTATGTTCAATATTCTGCATTCAGTTGACAGTTTACAGCGAGTTTCTCAATTATTGGATCTTTTTCTGTGTGTGGTTGGTATTTTATGTATTATGTATACACTTTTACTGTGTGTATAATATATTATGTGTACGTATTTCAGTCTGAATACTAAGATATTTTACTTTTTAAACAAAAAATTTACACACACAGCCCAGTTGACAAGTACTCGACACTGGACACTCGACCGTCCATGAAATCTATTTTGTTCCGAGTTGAATTCGGATTCGCATGGATATGACTTGCAATGAAGGTTCTGATAATGATGATAATGATGATGAAAACGATGACGAGGATGATGACGATGACAGCGTCAATGGAGAGGAGGAGAAGGAAGAGCACAGCAGTGACATACTTTGTGTTTATAACATGTACGATATACGATATATCCGATCCTTTAAACTTTACTTTCTTGTTCCTGGTTCCTGGTTTTTGCTGCTTTCTGCTGCTGGAGAAAAGTACACAAGCAATAAAAAGTAAAGAGGAAGAAATTGAGTCAACTATCTTTTTTTATTATAGTTATTTTCTATAGTGTATTGACATTTTTTAAAGTTAGCAGTTATAGCAGTTTAGGCTTCAGGCCTTTTATTCGTGATTCGTGATATTCAATATTCAATATTACATTGTGGATACAAAAGAAAAGGTAGTCTCTTGTCCCTACCATGTTTGGTTTGGTCGTTGTCATTGCCCATGACAACGATCAATCGATTTCCATTTTCGATGCATATTTAATGCTGAAAAGGTGTATAATGCAAAATGCACTTGTCCTAGCACATGTATCATGTATGTATTAACTATTTACACACTATTCAGGTAACCTTTGTGTAAGACGTGTGTACATCCGTCACCTATAAATTGTGAATTTAATTTCACACGTAAAAGATGAGCATTATTTTTATACTTTACATTTTATACACACATACAATTTTGATGTAATACAGAATACAGTACAGTGTGTAATGTGAAATATAATTGGGCTTATTAAACGGACACAGTTAGCGGTCACGCGTACAAACTATAAACCTTTCTTCATCCTGTCACATGCCAACTGCCAACTCCAACGCCAGCGCAACGTCATCGTCATCCCTGATTGTCATATTATTTTTTCTATTGTGATGATCCATTTTTTCATGTCATAATACAATAACAATAATAACTATTATATCAACTATCAACAACTGTATCAACTATCAAGTATCAACAATGCACATGCATGTATCATGTATAATATATATCTGTAATCTGTATTATACTTTGGACAATGAAAGGAAAAGTGTACATTGTACATACTTTATACTTTATACAGAGAAGAGATTCTACATAAATTTGAATATAAATATAAAAATGACCTCAACCAAAGGTTAATCATAATTAAAATTGCACATTTTTCCCACACGAACAATTTATTATAAATTATCATGTTGGATGTTCCGACTCTAAAAACGTTCATATATGTACTACGTATTACGTATTCATGCATACACCATACAGCATACACCTTTTTATTCCTTATACCTTATTTGCAATATGCACAGTAGATTTAAATGGGAAGAGGTCAAGCCAAATGAGTCACTTAATCCTTATTGCGTATAGACACTAGGCACATTCACACTGTACAAAACAGATACAAAATAAAATAAATGATATTTACAAACAAAAGCATATTTTATAGTATGATACCTTTCATGTGCCTCATGTTAAAACTCATATTCACTGGACGACGTCATACATCATCATCATCATCAAGCTTGGAGTTTCAAGCACAAATCATGAAGCATTAAGCAAACAAAAGCCAAATCAAGACAAGTCCAGTCAAGTGATGATTAAAACTCTGTTACTTCTTCTTTACCTGACTGAATGAGAACGAATAACGAATGGCGAATATTGCGAATGGATGGAGAATGGAGATGGATAATAGATGGATGGATGTGCAAAATTCATGGAAGTGTGCATGAGCGTGTGTGTATTATGTATATGTATTGTGTATTGTGTTTAGTGTTTACTGTTGATATTTTATGTCCATGTGTATGAGTACCTATGGCGTATCATTTATATTACATACAACACAAATGATGTTACACATTGTAACTGATGCAGTGCTTTTTGTTGCGTTATGTTATGCTGTGTTATGGATACTGGAAGACGAGGTCGACCGGAAGAAGGAACTCTTTAGCTTGGGAAATTTTGGAAATAACTACGACTATATAAAGTAGACATGGATCATCGGTCATCATTCATTTCAATTTCATATTTTGCTCCAAATTATTCCTCTTCTCTCCAGTTTAATCCAGTTCCAATTTTTATTGAAATTTCCAGTGTTTTATTGTACTTTTTTAAAAATCATCATGAAAATGATTTTCAAACAAGTGTTACCGTTTTTACTAGTGGCTCTCGCTTCAGCACAAAATTCGGAAGATGAAGGTAAATACATATTTTATTTTTCTTTAAATCTTTTAGTTTTATTCTACAGTACATAGTACATTCAAGTTTCTAGTTTCTAGCTTTTTTTCCTTTTTCTTTTTCTGTTTTTGATTTTCGTGTATTTCCGTCAAAACTCATATAAATAAAAGGTTTTAAAATTTGAAAGAAACAGAAAAAGCTTTAGAGTTTAGTGTTTAGAGGGGGAAAAACATGGACTTTTTACTTTTTACGCAGTTAGTTTACTACTTAATATATTTTTTAGCAAGTAGTCTCTAGTCTGGAACGACTGTAGGCTGTAGGCTGTATTTTTTACTGAAAAAAATAAGAGAAAAAAAGGAAGATGAGGAAAATGTAGTAAAATTCATAACACATAACACGTATAAAAAATAAGAATAAGACTTGTGATTTTTTGTACAGTTTTTTTTCCTAGCCATTTTGTTGTGCTTTACTTTTTTTAAAACATGTTAACTACCGTAGAATATACACAGGCTTTTTTCCTGTGTAAAATATTTCTTTTGTACTATCTTTTGCATAATAATACATATGTACAATGTACAATGTACAGACATCCAAATTATAATATACATGTTACATGTTACATGTACTTTTGACTTAAATATGCACATGAACCAAGAACTCAAAAAACCAAGCACTACATTTATTGTAAAATAATAGCATTCTACAGTTTTGAAACAAAAGATTAGAGCAAAGTCCAAAGTACGTATAAAATTTTGATAGGGTTGGCTTGCGCCAAGTTGAAGTTTAAGTTTAAGTTGAAGCTGATGTAAAATGTAAAATGCTCACCATGTATATGAAAATTAAGGATAAAAGTAAAAATTTTGATACTTTTTTCTCTGTAGTACACACGTATGAAATGTTAGGTAGCAGATATAAGATATAAGTATTAAGTATATCTGTAAAGTACAACATAATGATAAAGTATAACGTATGTAATATATTTATGTAGTGTGTAATATTAATAAAGATAGTAATAAAGACAGTCAGATTTCAGAATTCAGATTGTTTGTATATTATTATTATATTGTGTGTTGTGTATATGAGTAATTATGATCGGTTGACTTACCATCTCTCTTTCGTCATGGTTTTACAGATACGGACAACCGTTCTTTCCGGCTTCTTCAAACTGGCCTTCCAGTTCAGAGTAGCCAACAACAAGATGCGGTGCATTTCCTTACTCATTTTCTTATTTATATTATTATTATTATTTACTATTATTATTATTATTATGAACTAAAGAGAGAGAGAGAGAGGAAGCTCCACTGCTCCTCTCATTTATCTTTATTCTTCATTCTTCATATAGGAAATCCTACACAGTACACGTTACACGTTCTTTGACATAATGTAAACTTGAGACTTGAAACTTGAAACTTGAGATATGGAAAGCTGTACAAACTACAAGCTATACGTTTCCTGAAAAAAACTATTTTTAACAATAGTCGTTACAAAATACAAAATGTGTGAAGTCAAGAAACATCCTATTGTATTATTATTTTCATTGTCTTTATTTACTATTTACCTCTTTTCTCTTTTCCACACGTGCAACGTGCAATGCAATGATAAAGTTGCTTAATTTTTTTAAATTAATTAATTTGATTATGACTCATGTCTCTCTCTCTCTGAACATCAAAATCACACATCATGTTATTACTCCCACTTCCTAAAAATCCTAATCCTAAAATTAAATATTACACATGTGCTGTGTGTACTTCCTTCAACTTCCGTAATCCTGAATCTCAAGTCCAAGTTCAAATCAAACGTTATACTATCCGGAATTAATATTATGTTCGGTACATTTTGACGTTGTTCCTTTTTCTCGTTTATCCGTTTACTTTTTATATAATATATTTTTAGCATAATTTTATAACGGAAAAGGAAGCTGTGAAATAATACTTTAAGTTTTCATTGTTTTGTTTTTTGTTTTTTGGTGTTATAATATTTTAGCAATACAAAATATTGTCGCATTGATTTGAGGATATGATTTAACTTTTTCTATCAAGTTAATAATTAATCCATGATGTCATAAGTCAGAATGTGTCATAATAATATAATGTTTTCTTGTAATTTAGGGAGGAAGATACGCCTCAGAATATGCTGGTGAGGAAGATGCCGTGTTGAAGAGGAACAAGCGACAATATTATCCTGGAGGACATTTGGGTCATGGTGTTGGTCAGAGTCAAAGTCATAGTCAGAGTCAAGCTGTGAGTGCCAATTTGAATTTTGGACCAGGTCTCGGAGCATCCTTCAGTGCTGCCAATAGTAACAGTCAGGCCCATTCCGGAGGAGGTTTGAATGGATTTGGAGGTGGTCCCGGATATGGTCCAGGTTTTGGAGGACCTGGAGGATTTGGTGGTGGTGGATTTGGTGGATCTGGAGCATCAAGTTCAGCTTCAGCTGGTGGTGTTTCTGCTGGAACTGGTGGACTCGGAGGACTTGGAGGTGGGAATTATGGAGGATATTATCCAGGAGGAGGTCATCATGGGGCTGGTGGATTTGGCAACAATGGATATTATCCAGGTCAAGGTGGTTTTGGAAATAATGGATATTATCCCGGAGGAAATGGATTGAACAATGGTTACTACCCAGGAGCTGGAGGATTTGGTGGTAATAATGGATATTATCCAGGAGCTGGAGTTGGTGGTTTTAACAATGGTTATGGACATCCAGGAGCTGGAGGGTTTGGAGGATACAGACCACCAGGTGCCGGAGGACTGTCATATCCTGGAGCTTACCCCGGCGCTTACCCAGGAGCTTTTGGCTATGGAAGATCTGCTGGTGGAAAGTCTGGAGCTGGAGCTGGATCTGGAGCTGCTGCATTAGCCAAGGCAAGCAGTAATGGACGAAGCAGTAGTTTGAGAACTTCATCAGGTGTGATCAGACCATAAGAAATTGTTGATTTTTTATGGTTTCAATTTCAATGATATTACCATTTTATAACATGTTTTGTACACCCATTTTTGATAGCAGATAATGCTAATGCTCTATTTATATTTATTTGTATTTTGTAATTTTACTCCCTACCTAATTTATTATTTGTTACGTCGATCGGTATTTTGTACCATTTACCATTTACCACGAACCACAATATTATGAATAGTGATGACTAAAATTTTGTAAAAGTTAAGACTATAAAAAAAATGAAAATGTGTATGTGTTTCAGTACAAAATAAAAAAAAATAGAGAAAAAAAATATGTCCTAAAAATTTGTTCACCTTTGCCTCATTTTCATCCATCATTATCTTTACAACTCATCTAAATCGACATTCGCCATGTGCGTATAATCTATTATTTATCTACTTGAAATGTGATATGTGATGAGTTGACATTTGCTTTTGCTTCAGTTTTTGCCTACGTGCTTATTGCTTATGATGTGCATGTAAGGAAAAGGTAACTAGAAAAAATATATATATATTTCTTCTACTCTCTCACATTCACATTTACTATTTACCATTTACATTCTACATTCTATACATTCACCGAACAAGAGTCAAAACAAAACAAAACAGAAACATAAAAAAACCTCTATTATATTATACACAAAACACAGTTGTTACTTTTATCATTAAAATTAATTCACATGCTGCATAAAAGCTATATTATAAGTTATAAAAGTAAGCTATAAAAGCCATACGCCAGATACCTTTAGACACTTTAGACATTACATATTACATAAAAATCAGACATGAGACATGATGTACATGAGCATATTAAGCACAAAACAGAGCTGAAGTTCGTCCATTCTCTGTCCTCATCCGTCAGTCCAATCATAAGTTAAGTACATACAAAATACAAACTATAAACATATAATGCAAATCCAAATGTAAATGCATAAATACCTCCGTCATGTATATGTACATGTAATTTTTACACCAAACGACTTATTCGTATTCGTATTCCTTTATTAAAGTAATAAGTAAGTACACTGCTGCAGATTGGAGATTGTAGATTGTATAATATATAATATTGAGAATATCATATCAATAAGATTTTAGAATGTGTGAATGTGAATTGTGAGTGAATGAATGATTGTTAGCGGCGCTGATATCTGTATGTGTATAAAGTATAAAGTTGAAGGTATAGCTAATAGAGAAATAGAGTACATGTACATTGAAAAGTGAAGACTGAAGACCTGACTTGAAGCTCGATTACTTAATGGCCTAGACCTTTCTTGAAAAACGTTTTCGTTTTTGTACATATGTGCTCTGATGTGAGTTTTTAAATTGTCATTTATCTACACTGTACAATCTACAAGCTACAAGCTACAACACTACCCCTGTCCTGTGTCCTGTGTACATACTACATACAAAATATAGATGCAGATACACATCTACTGTATTAGTATTTGTATTTGTCTACACAGCTACATTTAAGAAAATGGCAAGTACAAAAAAATACATAGTCCATCGTAAATCGTAAATCGTAAATTTTCAATCGTACATAACGTACATCGTACAGCTTAAAGCTATATAGCTACTTACTACTTAGACTCAAAGAAAAATGAAAGAAAGAGTGAGAGATGAAAATCCACAGAGTATAAATGTGTACTTCATACTTATATCAACTACAAACTACAAACTACACACATGAATGAGGGCAGAGCGACCTTACTTACTTACTTATCCGTTACATGAAGTATGTTTCATATTTGATATTTGATGTTTGATGGCTATATACATATGCATATTCATAGCTCATAGTTCATAGATATAAATATTTATGCATAAGTTAGAGTGCACAGAAACGGTGTGGATTTTGGATTTTGGTTGTTGGTTGTATTATTATAATAAATAAGTATCCGTTTCTCCCATGCTCCAAATTGTTGACGATTTGAACGATGCGATTTGGAAAAATAAAGATATTTTACTTCTGTATAATGTATAATGTTTAATGTTGACAAAACGAACAAGAAGAAGGAGACGAATAACGGTAAGTGTTGACTGTACTCGGGAAACAATGGACAAACTATACATGAAAACATCCACATTATTCATAGAAAATACCCAGAACTTGGAGACTGGAGACTGGATACTGGAGAGGAATATAATATTAAAGTATACTTTTAACTTTTACTCCTACACCATCAACCCAATTAACTGGTACCGGCTACTGGCTATTGACCATCTATTGGCTATCTTGCTACTTTATAAATGGGAAATAGGCTTTGGAAAAACCTGGAGGAAAGTCAGTGGGAAGGAATGGGATGGGGTTTCGTATCTTTCTCTATAGTTCAACTTTAGCATTAGTAATTTATTCTATTAATCTGTATTCTTCTTTTTTCATTTATTGTTAAAAATAATTTTTGTACAAATTAAAATGGTGGGAAGCGAGAAGCGATAGACGGCAAAAAATGGCATGCGTAAATGGTATTTGTTATAAAAAAGATGAACAACGAGCCATATATTACATTTTATACACAATAATTCATTCTTTAATTTTCTCATTTGCCACTTTTAGCACGTGTACATTATACAGAATGGAATATGGAAATTATTTGGAATTTAATGGTGCAAAGTTGTGTAAATAGTAAATAGTAAAAAAATGATAGCACCGTGGCGCATGGATATGGATAAATACGGATATTAACATAGAACATAAAAGGTTGAGGATAAATTTGGACTTGAATTACAAGTGGTTCTCAGTTCTCAGTTCTCATACCTCATATATTATAGGTTGTACGTACTTTGTCTCTTCCTCAGTCTTTTTTACTTACAATTAGTCTGTAGACTCTAAACTCTAAACTCTAAGCTCTAGACTGTAGACTGTAGACTCTAAGCTCTGCTGGTATAAAACTGAAGGACAAATTAAGCTCGAAGCTCAAAGCTCAAATCTCTAGCCTCAAAGCTCAAAGCAAGGAAGGTACATATCACATGTATGATATTATTGTATTTTGTATTATATTATCTATTATCGTTCCTCGTTCCAGAAGTACAAGCCAAATGCTAATTGTGTGTACCGAGAGTACCGAGGAACAGGTAAAAAATGTTAAAAGAACAGAACACCAACACAAAAACATGGAGTATGGAGTATAAATGCATGCATTGTGTACGATATTATTGTGTACATGGAAAAAATTGCAGTGTTTTTTCCCCTCATCCGCGTCATGAACAGGTTAGAAAAAAATGGAGTGTCCAAAAAGTAAATTTACCTGGAAGTACACAGTACATGGAACATAGAACACACTCCTTTTTTACTCACTCACTCACTCACCCATAATCTTGAGTATTGAGGCTTGAGACTCACTCGTCTAATACCAGAAATGAAGTTGGAAAGGAATACAAAGACAAAGACAAAAAACCAAAGACCAGAACAGAACAGGTAAAAAAAAGGAATGAGCCAAACGCCAAACCCTACCATAGATCTTTCATTATTATTATTATTATTAATTTACATATTATATTATGTTACATTTTATTTTATTCCTGAATCTCAAATCTCAAATCTTGAATACTTTTGCCTTTTGCCCATAAAGTTGAATGTTATAGGAGCACTAGTAAAAAAACATTGCATGTACAAAATGTACACTACATACTACATGCATGCAATGATTGATGGTACTTAGTACTTAGTACATGATACATGCAAAATGCAAATGCAAACTCACTCACTCACTCACTTCCACCTCAAACAGAGTACGTAATGCTTTTAATACGTAAAGACTAAAGTACTTTAAATCCCAAGAAAATACATAGATTACATATTAAATGTAAAAGATCCAAATCCGCATCTTCAAAATTCCAAGCCCAAAACTAGTACCAGAACCAGAACCTGAACCAGAAATTATGAACAAGAGGCAAAACCTCCATCTATTCCGTCATCAGTTATTATCATCACAATTATTATTATTACATCTTTTTTCTTAATTGTGTTTTTGCACATCTCACATCTAACCAATCTCCACGAGTAATATACAATATACACAGATCTGCATAATGCATAAGGATAGCTTCATCTTCTTCATCTTCTTCTCGTCGTGTTTTGGTCGCTGTCGTTGTCGTTGTCGTTGTTCTTCAGTCGTGAAGTTATAAAAAAACTCTATACCTACTACTCCTTCATGTTATATATTATCAATTATCATGCACATCAAGTACCACGTTCTAGCAGAAAAATTAAAAGAAGGAGCATTCAATTCAGAATTCAGTCGTCATCATTCATACTGTATTTGCATCAACCATCAACCTGCTAGTTGCTAGTTGTTGGTTATCACTAAAGGTATACAATATACAAGATAATATATGTATAAAGATACAGCATAATAAAGTACAAGCACGCATACGTCATAAGTACATGTTTATGTTGTGTATGTTGTGTATGTTGTGTGTATATTGAGAATTCAAATCCAAATCCAAGAAAAACACCTTCCCCAAGGTTCCACCACCCACTGCTGCTGCTTAGTGCTTATTGCTTGCTCCTTGGTCTGCTGTCCAACTCAAGACAACACAAGACAAGAATTGTAGTTGTAGTAGTCAATAGTCAAGCTCTTTACTCTTTACTCTTTAGTTGTTTTATTGTTAGTGTGAGTGACGCTCAAAAAAGCCTCAGCACAAGTAAACACAAATAAACACAAGTAAACATCACATAAGACACAAGACACCTGAACAACAACAACAACAAATAATAATAATACAAAAAAGACAACAAAGAGAGCACAATTAAAAATAGTGTATTCTTTTTTGTCCAAAATAAATTAGAATTATTGTTTTTCTCAATAGTCATCTTTACACCTGTTTTTATTATTATTAGTGCAAGTTTAAAAGAATAAAATAACCAAGATTTTTGTAGTAAGTGAGAGAAAAAGTGTTAAAGTCTGCAGTCTGCAGTAGTCATTAAATCATCAGCGTCATTGGCTTGGTTTAGCTTTTACAGTGTGTTGAGTTTGTGAGTGATCGTGTCCTTTATTATTCTTATTATTATTATATTACAAGTTACAAGTAAATTACAAGTACAAGTGGTGTTGTGCACACTCCACACACAAAATTAAAATCTAAATATGTGTTTGCGTGTGATGATGATGATGAAGAGATGAGTTTGGTGTGAGTTTTACCTACAGTTGAAATTACTCTGGTGTGTGTTCGCTGAGCTGTTCACTCTTCACTTGGTTCATACAATTACAATTTTCAAATATTACATAACTCCTTTGCTATTGAAAAATAAATAATTGTGAGCAAGTTCAAATTGGATTTTTTAATTCAAATCTCAAGTTTCAAGTCTCTAGACTCTAGACTCAAGTTTAAAGTTTAAAGTTTAAAGTCTACTAAAAAATAAATAAAAATGGCAAATGCAATGTTAAGAAATGCCTTTGCCTGGCTCATCCTCGTAGTAACCCTCCCCTTCATATTTTTAATATTTTTCCCATTGAGACTGTGGAAAACTCTAGTGATCCTCTGTGCAAAATATTTCCGTCCGGAACTCAAATCCCTCCTCACGGCCTACGACTCTATCTTTGCCGTGGATGAATTCCACGGGAAGAAGGCTTTTGCGGGGAATGTGACCTTTTTTATCGTGGAGGGTCACATCACGATTGAAAAGATAAAGCGGGGCTTTATGAAAAATGTGTTGACGAAAGAGACGACGGATGGAGAGAAGTTGTATGATCGTCTCTTTCAAGTGCCGACGAGTTTTGGGGGTTACTACTTTTGGAAAAATGTTCCCGTGGACATTGACAGGCAGATCCGGGTGGCTCATCAATTCACTTCCAATGATCACCATAATGAGTTGAATGCTACCCTTGCGGAGCTGATGACAACTCCGTTCCCCGGTGCTCTTTGGGAAGTCCTCCTCTATCAAGATTTCCAGGGGGACAAGTCCGTTGTTGTCTTTAGAATTCACCATGCTCTTGGAGATGGCTACACGTTCAATCACCTCGTCGATGAAATGATTGAACAGACTAGTCAGTATATGGTCAAAACATCTTATATGTCCTGGTCTGAGAAGGTAATCATCTTTAGCTTCTTTACTTAATAGTACATAGTTAAAATACGGGATGCAGTTTTTTATTTAAAAAAAGTTAAAAGTTGTTCCAAAGACATGCAATTTGCACTTTGCAATCAGACACAATGCCAAATGCTAGTTACCAGTTACCAGTTTTTAGCGAACAGTACTAGAACCTCAAAACTCAAAAGTCAGGAATCTTCAATAACAATTTTTTTCTGCAGTAAACAAAATATCACCCAGAAAAACGACCAACCAGTAAAATATAAATGAAACATATTTTCATACACAGTACCATAGAACATTATTTATGTATCTTCAAAATACTAAATGTGTTAAATGTTAAATGTGACTTACTACTTTTTGCTAGTAAATATTTTGTACTTTTTTATAAAACAAAAAATACACTAGAAGCTTGAAGTTTCAAGTTTAAGTATTTGTGTAGAATGTAGAATGTAAAATAGAGAAGGCAGAAGAATGTAAAATGTAAAGCGTAGAAGATTAAGATTTCCTGAAAAATTACAAATGATGGCAATTATGAGACTACGCTTTGTGATCACAAATACTGATTATATTCCACATTACATATTATTATGATGTGTACAAAATATTATGCACAACTCTGTGCTCTGTGTATGACATGGCAATTCACACACGGTGTACTATTTACTGTGTACAATATTATAGTTAGAATACCGACTGCCGACTACCGACAACCGACACACTAGGTTTTTTTGCACATGGCAAATACATTGTACTCACCACACACCGCACATCGTCTTTTTTATAGTCGAGACTCTAAATGGATTTTTTGTTTCTATTCTCTATTGTGTATGCTGTATATTGTATTTACATGGTGCACTCTTCATTCTTCATTCTTTTTATCACTGACTCAGCAACTACAATTATTATCATAAATTACTTGTGGATGAGTGTGTAGCATGTACCATGTAGTGTACAGAGTGTAGAGAAGATGGAATTTCCTGATTTAGATAAAAACTGAGGACTGCGCCTACCATCTTTGTCCATTGTCCATCCAACTTTTATATACTACATACAATAATGTACTTTATACACGTGTGATATTTGTAAAATATTAGACGGCATTTTATTTTGTTTTTCGTATTTGATATGACTCACCTTTTTACTTTTTAAGATGAATGCACCAAAGTAAAATGCAAAAAGTGCAAAGATGTGGAAAAACCTGATACAGTTCTAAGATCCAAGTTCACAGATCCATAGGGAAAATAACTAGAATAATACAGCAATAATAATAAAAGCACATGATACATGACACACAATACACAATACACTGCAGACAGCTAATAAAATTTATGAGAGCTACAAATTACAAATTATAAATAATAGTTCTCTACTATGAAATCTTAAATCTGATGATGCTTTGTTTTTTGTATTGTTTCAAACCTTGATAAAAACTGGGATATATTTTTCTATTTTGCACTGGTACTTTTACATAATAACATTTTGTGCAATCCTTTGATTTTCCTAAGAAATAAATAAATAATAAATAGTAGTAAAAAAACAATGCCAATGGATGTATTTTATATTTTATAACTTACTCTTTCTTTAAAAATCTTCTTTATATTTTTTTACTGTATTCCTTTCTGTTTCTGTTTGTGTTGAACATTCAACTTTTGACTTTTGCAATTAATTTTCCTCGTGGTAAAACAATAAAAATATTAGATAGGTGCAATAGGTGAATGAACAAATCAGAAAAAAACCGAGTGGAATATTCTGCACTAGTGCTAATATCTGTATTTTATCGCCGCAAGTGCTGATCATCATGTTACTGGGTGTTTTATGTAGGAGAAAAACAAGATTGCCTACACCTATTTAATTATATACATAACACATAACATATTATAACATCTCTTCAACATTCTACATTCAACATTCAAAACGTACACGTTGAAATTTGCAATGCTCAATGCTCAATGTACAATGGCAATGAGATTAGGCAAATTAGCAACATCGAACATCGACAGAAGAAACAGAAACAGAAAAAGACGATTTAAAGAGCCCTATTGTAAATGAGCCGTATTTGGGCCAATCAAGAAAACAGGGAAGCCATTTTTTCCGAACTTCCCC
>JABASP010003231.1:0-15032 GCA_019776565.1 Sminthurinus signatus | reverse complement strand
TGAATTCAAAATACACACAAATTTTTTTACTGAAATTATAAAAGAAAACCAAGCCCCGAATTGACTTTGTTACGAGGAAAACCTTGTCAAAGTTTTATTCGGACCTCGAGCCCTTGTTGAAGTCAAAGTTACACACTCTAATTATTACAGTATGTAGATATCATGAATACAATCAAGTAGTCGACTCATAAGAAAGAATATCATTTACTCTTTACTCTTTACGCCTTCCACAAGGAACATTACTTGAAATCAATTGTTCTGTATTTTTTATACACTTTACATTGTACATTATACATAATTTGTATCATACGTATATTTACCAACATGTATATATTTTATAAAATAGGTGTACATAACATGCTTGATTGCATCCTTGACAAATTGAACTAAGAAAACAATTTCAACTTACTATTTTTTAGATCTATATAAGATGCATATAGTCTATACAAAGAATATCAGAATGTATTTTAATGAATAATGCATGAATAAAATATCTGTATCTATATATCATGTTAGAATAAATATGTGTGGGTTCGCATGTATAAATAAATAAATAGTGTAAAACCAAACCACTTTAACTTGAACAACTTTTGGTGTACCATAAGAAAAAAATGTGGTGATGATATTTCATTAAATTACACATGTCTACATTCTATATATTATTTTACTTTATACTTTATAGTGCATGTACTTACATATTATATGCATATAATACTACATACAAGTACCTATCAAATGATGGTGTGGCTATAGTGTAAATTTACTCCTACTCTTTCATTGTTGTGCCCAAATCACATAGATATTATGTATCTACTGTAATTTCCCTTATTTTATAGTTATGGTTATACAGTTATCTATAGAGTACTTCCATCTTCCATTCGTCCATTCTCCAAACCAAGTAGTCGACTATTATCACAGCAGGAGTAATCAAAATAATATAGCATAATACAATATGATTGCTATAAAATCAAACTACAAATCTTCTATTTGATTTGGTTCATTTTTCATACGCTTTAATATTATTTAGTTAAGGTTTTCTTCACAGATTTTGAAAATGCTGTTATTTTAGAAGCCAAATATTTTTGGGAAAATAACTGAATATGTACAAAATATTACCAATCATAATAGTTTATGTATATTGTATATTGTAGAATAAATTAGAGTAGTTTTTAGATGACTTTTCATATTAACTATGCCATTGCTCGTTTACTTAGAAAATACAAAAGTATATTATTGTGACTTTAAAAAAGAGGATAAAGAATAAATACATGTGCAATTTAATATTTAGCACATTATTATAACTCACGAGAAAAAGCGTTTTGCTCCTCTTATCTTTTTTGATAAGGCATAAATTTCCATAATGTTGTAATATGTTGCATATCATGTGATTCGAGAACTGAGGAAAGGGAAAAAGAACAAACGATTTTGAGAATCCAAGTAAATCCTTATAGAGTTGAGGTGTTAAGATCCACCCCGGTCATACGTGCCAAAGGAAATCATTTGTTCATTTCCTCCTCAGTACTCACGAGGAAATTTTCATCTTGTACATTGTACATGATATACAGTACACAGTGTGTGCTACGTACAATGTACACATGTACATTTACGATCCCGGTACACTTGAACTCTGTATATTTGTAGTTTGTAGTAGAAAATGTCTCACTGGGAAAAGGAGCAAACAGGCTGTGTGTATATGTGTTGCATTTCTAATTTGTGCATCTCAAATGTTAAATTATGACGGTGAGTTCTTAGTAGTATGTCTGTGCACCAAGTAGACATGAACAGTGAACAGTGAACAGTTTACACGTAATGAAATACATGCATATCATTTATGCATGCATGAAGGACGTGAATACTCAGCTAGCTAAGTACATATTTATAGAAGCATACCATCAACCATCAACCGTAGACAAATAATATACGTGATTGTAGTTTTTCATCTTAACACTTGTGAATCCCTCTGATATACCGTACATACAAAAGATACAAAGATGAGTTGAAAAAGTAATACTTACAGACATGCAATGTCCTCCCATACATTATGTATAGATCGTAGATTCGTAACGAGAATACATATATGAGTGTTTAGTTTATCTACAAGAAAATGAAATTTAGTGAGAACAATCGTAATGATTCTGAAAGGATGAAGATGGTGATAGGAGTTGGCAAGTGCATGAGGATTAGTAGCAAGTGTATAATTGATATTACTTTTTCCCAGATTACATTCAAATTTGATTTGCCATTATTTTCATGATCATCATCATCACCACCCCTGCCTTATGCCTTACAGAATTTCATTCTTCTCTAATGTCATGCAATTTCAAAGCCACCATTCAAACAGTTTATAGTTTATATAGTAGCTGTACGTTAACGTAAATGAGGCAGGATTGAATAATAAGCTATTGATTTAATTCGATTTAACCTGTTGCCTCTATGCTCTATACTATTGGTTCTATGTTATGTTAGATATATGCATAGATATATTATAGATACATGGTGAACTACAATTAAAAAAACTACGATGGATAACTATTTAGATGAGATGAGAGCAGAGTTATAGCATAGCATTTAACATTGCATGGTATAGTGATAAACGATAAGGGTGGGCCAAATACAACAGGAATGAATAAGGAGCGAAGAAGAAACAAAGATAAAGGAAGTGCCGAAATGCAGATGCTCGTAAAGAAGAAGGTAATAATGAAAAAGTCTAGGATTTTGCTCCAATTAGAATTAGAATAAGAATACAATGGCTTTGTGTTAATTGGAGAACCTTGAATATTCCAATTAGATAAGTTGGAATGTGAGAAGGTGAGAAGTGAGAAGTAATGTAGAATAGATAGTAGATAGACAAACAGACAAACAGACAGACATGCATAATACTTTGTATGTTGTTCCTTTTGAGCTACTTTTATTTAACATTGGTACTATATACATACATTATACTTTATGTACTTCATATGTATTTTATATCGTACATTACAGAACATCTAAGAAATGAAAATGAAAGAAAACGAGGGACATAAAGGTTCATTGTTATATAAAATGATCCTTCACTTTATACGATATATATGGTGTATGATAGATGTATATATGTATTATGTACTTCCCTTGAAATTAAACGATTCCACATACTAAAAATCATTTTTCCATCCCTTGTACCAAAATACTGTGGAAAATATTTCACCATGTGACAGCGCATTCCAATCGGATCGGACATGACCGGTTTTTTTTGTTTCAAGGGATGGTCTTTGTGGTTGTGCTTGTGTATTCAATACAGCGTTCAATCATCATGGTGTTCAAAAATTTGAACATATTAATAAGGTAATACTAATAATTGTACAATGTAGACACCATGGCACTGTTAAAGCTCTTTTTTTTGATGATATAATCAATAATTATCTTTGTATACATACATCAATTATGTGCATCTTCATGATAATGAATGTATTTCCCCTCAATCAAGATTAACATTCGCGCAGTTAAGTATTCTAAAGGATGAACATTTTCAATTTACGAATTAGTGCTGATGACGTTTGTGCTTATATATTATTTGTACATTTACAGTAGTCTCTCGCTACATGATGATATAATAATATACTTTATATAAATAATACAAAGTGATGGCAGAGAAGAGATGATGCTGACTGCTGACCAGGAGAACTCGTAATGTAATGTGTACCTCCATAAAATTGCAACAATTTGTCCAAGTATACAGGATGTTATAGTTATCTAATTAAATGAAATGGAATAATGCTGCACATATTACATTTTTGTACTCGTTGTACAAGGCTATATAAATAATTGAACAGTTCTGTTAACACTTCAAACACCTAGACACTGCACTTAAGTAAATGAAAGGTACGAGAAATAGAAAGACGTTTGTATTTTGTATCTAAGCAGTAAACATTATGTACATGTTTTGCACATACGTCGTCACTCTTTCGTCAAACCTTGTTTCATTAATTAAAACGAGTAACAAACAAACCAGAACATACACAACATTTACATACATGTGGTATACATTTTTATTCATATGTACAATATGCATATGTCTCTGTAGGCTGGATTTTAGGAACGCTCATAACTTCATCAATTATATCGTAAATACACAAAATGATGATTGAGAATACAAAGAAGGAAAAAGGTAGCGTGCTCCAACAAATTGTACATTCATTGTACAATATATACACTGTACACTGTACACCCCATAAACATGGGGGGTTGAATAGGTACTCATCTTCTGATTCTTTTCTGGAACCATGTACATATTTTGTTTCGTAGCGTTGAAATGCTTCATATGTAGCTTTCATGGCAGAGTTTGCATATCATGGACCATAGACCATAGCATGATATAATTTCAAGTATTATTACAATTATTATCAATATTGGTAAGTGTATACGAGTTATAAGGCATGTATATTTTAATGTGTATACATTAAACCTAAAGCTCTATTATGTAAAAAAATATCATTTCAAGTACGCGTGATATACAAATAACAAATAACCTGTACCTTGTGATTTCATCCACAGTCTACTTACTACTTGCACAACAATATTTATAGAAAATCTAACGCTAATTTTAGTGCATTCTCGTCGGTAACGTATGTAGTATTAAATGCATACATCTGTTTGAATAGCTTGAATTATTCAAACTCAACCAAGACAGAGCACTAATTATTATTGTTATTGTAAATAGTAAGTCTCAGAAGGGAATTTTCCATTAGCAATTAACGCCTACGAACTATACGAACAAACGAAGAGATGACTTTTTTAGGAACACTTCTACAAAAACTAATGGAATAATAAATAATGTACAATGTACATACTACATACTTATTTACATACACAATCTATACAAAGATATATTTGATGAGAAATGGGATTTTTTATGGATATGTAAGAAAGGCGAACATAGTCAAAGTTAAAGAAGCGATTCCATTTTTGAATCCTAACAACAACAACAATGCAAACAAACAAACAAACAAATATAGAAACAATAAAATAAAAAAATGTCTTCTCATTCTTCTTCGTCTTCAACTCATCCTCTGACTTTATTCATGTACGCGTTTGTTGCCTTTGGTTCTATGCATGGGGAATGTTGAGGATTTAAAAATTAACATCAATAATGATAATTTGACTATGAACTTTGTATTGTACAGCTTGTAAAATGTTCGTATATTATATACGTCATTTTTTATTGTGTTGCATATATTTAGATTGTGATGAGGGGAAAAAGAAGAGAGCAGACGCCAAGTTTTGACTATATGTTTAATAGTCAGTAGATGTACATCCATAATGTATATATATACTTATACAATATAATACTCATTGGCTTAATTTTTGAGGTCTCAAAGGGGTTCTAAATATATATATTATGGCTGTCTATGGTGTGAAGTTGGTCCGTAAAAGTTAATGAAGACTTCAACAACCAATCTCTTTCTGTCAATATTGACTTAACTAATTATCATTCAACAAAAAATGGACGTCATACACAAAGAGAGAGAGAGATGATGATGATGATGATAGAGAAAGGAGCTCTTTAGCATATGAGTGTAGTATAAGTGTCCATAGTACGTATTATTATACATTTAAAAATAATACAAATATTATACACACAATATGTGTGTGGATAAGACGGTTCATCGTTCATCTTTTTATCATATCAAAGAAGCAAGAGATGGTCTAACCATAATACAAATAACAAATAGTTAGCCTTCTCTCTTCGTTTTTTTCCTTCTTCTCTTTTCTTTTCCTGTCTCATCATCAAACTACGGACAATTCTTTTGTTCTTCTTTGTGTATTATATTAAACTTATACCATCACATGAGAGTATTTTTTTACAAAAACTTTTTACCAACAAAACATAATATATACATATACATGCTGTTTAAAATAACACCTTTCTTTCATAATAATGTTTTTTTTTTAACTCTTCCTCTTTTTAATATACCTTTTATGCTTTTATGTAATAAATAATGAGGACCGCTTTTTAAAAGTGGCAACTGGAAAACTTACTGTATATCTTTATAATATGTTTTATGTAGTATTTGAAAAGGCATTTTTTTAAAAACTTATTGTTCATCATTCTATAATATGCATATAGGTACATGCATTATTCTGTATAATATGTGGATAAATAGAAAATACTTTTATTTCAAGGAGTTGACAGGCCTCATCTCAACTTTAGTCGACACTGAAGATAAAGTTCAACCATCAACAATGTTAATATTGATGTATATATTATATCCTTTTTGAACTAAGAAATGATGAATTAATTTCTTTTGACAAACAACAAACAACTGTATGTTTCTGATATTTACGGAAATATACATTACTTAAAATGTATGTAGAGCCATCTCGTAAAATTATTTTGGAATAATGTAATTGCTTAGTCTACGAAAACTGCATGTGAGCCTTTAAGGCATCTCACTGAAAAGGGCAGATCAAGAGTTTAGGTTTCGAAAAAAGAAAAAGAAAAGAAGGAAAAAGTAGCCACAAAGAAATTGAGACTCGTTGTATGCATTGTTATACAAGGGATAACATACATATTTTACAGACAGACTCATTCAGCCTACCTTTTTACTGTATAATATATGTTCATCCCAATTCAGATGTAGAAAACAGATATATTTATTTTAGATTTTAGATGTGCGTATTATACTTACCAGCTTACCAGGTGAAAACATTTCCAGAAAATGCAATGTGATATACATACACTTTTTCTTCATTCTCAACTTGTAACAGAGATCACATCACATTACAAAACAGATAATATAATACTAAGACTTTAAAAAATCTATAATTAGTCATACAAATCAGCGTTATGAAGCAAATTTTTGTATGGAAAATGAATTTTTTTATTTCATTTGCATGTCCAAAAAAAAAACAAGACACGCTTGATTCACACCGGTAAAAATCGAGTTTTTTTGGTGCTTGATGCTTGATCAATAAAAAAAACATTTATAATTTTTAATTGTTTTAACAGTATAGTTTGTGTTTTGTTTTAAATTTATATTTTAATCAATTTAAGCATGTGACAAACTTTTACCATCTTTTTTTTAAATAGAGTAAGGTTTTTTTTGGTTTTTTTGAAGTTATACTGAGGAAAGACCATAAGCGGCAACGACCGATTATATTATTGTGTATAAGTGTGTGAGTATATATTATAATTTATAATACAGAATAGAGACAGATACATTAGATACAATAATTATTATTTTGTTTAAAAAGGTTAAGAAAGGATCTTTTAAAAGTGAAAATACATATGTCCGAGTGTAACAAACAAAGGTAGAAAAAATGGACAAGATACAAGAGAGAGGTGTTTTTTTTTCTCTCTTTCTCATTGTGCATCGTTCATATCTTTCATTTAGTGAGTCTTGTGTCTATTTTCTGTGTTCCTCTCAATTTCATCATCATCAACAACAACATCCTACTACTGTTGAAAAAAGTACTCACATCAACATGGAGATAATTACAAACGAGTGTGAAGAAAGCGACAAAAAAAAGTGTTACTGAAGGAATAAAAGGGCGTGAAAAGACTATGCACATCATCTCATCTTTATGTCTCTTGAATTTCTCCAAGGTAGACCAAATTCAGTCATCGTCGTCAAAAGTTGGAAAGGAAAAATAATGCTGGAGACAAGCGGGTTTTATTTTCATTCCTTCTCATCATCATATTATTCAATCTTGAGATTAAACCTTTTTGTGGATGGGTAAGAAAGCATGTTATATTATATATAATATTACTTCTTATAACTTCAGTATAATATTATCATAATTTATAATATATAGTATAATGTATTACAAGTTGGTCTCATTATCTACGTGTCATTATGTACAGATATTGTAACACTGATGAAAACGAGCCTCTGGTCTTACTATTATGTCTATCTATTATATATTTTTTATCGTAAATCATAATCCATCCAGACCAATACAAAATACAATACAATACGGGTTAGACCAATCCATCATTCTTGTGATGGATTATTGCTTTAATATGATATTGTTATTACTAGGTATTTTAAAATTTTACTATATATTATAATACGATGACGATTATGATAATAAAAGATTATATAATATTATTATAATATATACTATGTAGTATTCTTTACATATTCTATTTTGAAATTCGGGAATCCTAGAAATTGAGCTTCTTCAACTTTTGAGATCAATTAGTGAAAATTAACCTCCACCAAAAGATTGTCTTAAATAATCATAAAAAAATAATAAGAAGAAGCAAAAAGAATAAGAAGGGAGAATAATCATTATCGTAGTAATAATAATAATATTATTACATGACGCTTTCCTTTTTTTTCCCTTATCACGTATCAATTTATCCGTCCATCTATCTATCCGACTAGGTAGCGTAGCCAAGTTAATTGTCCAACCTAATTCTATCTATGCTCTGTACATGTGTACAACAGGGAAAAAAACACAAAAGTGTAATGTAACAGCCTATCAACAATCTAGTATCTAATATGGCTAAGCAGCTGTTTCCATCTTCTTACTTATTTTCTTCTTCTTCTTCTAAAAATGACGGTGTTTGAGTATAACATATTATATGATACTTTGCGGTTTTTGAAAAATACGTGATAGTATTATATTTTTTTGAGTACTGAGCACAATATGGTGTTTAGTAAAAATGAAAAGTACAGACCCCGTATATACTCAGTATAATATATTATAAGACCACGTAGTATGTAATAATAATAATAATAATATGGAAAATGAAAACGGTGAACAAAATGTAGGAAGCACATGTATATATTATTATACTAGAGAGTATACATATTAGATATAATATACATATATGTAATACGTTTATGTCGGAGACGGAATACATAAAACCAACCAATTTCATTATCCTTTGTCTGAAGGTTAATGTCATTTCTTTTAAAACATGAACTTGAATCCTAGGAAAGATGTATTTCTATTAGACAGACTTTGTAACGGAGATATTGAGACATCAAACATCAACAACCTCAAGAAGAAGATGATGTTGTGATTGAGATTCTATAAAGTATGAAATAGAGTACGTGTTATGTATACTGTATACCTGTGTACTGTACATTCTTCTTGATACATTGTACACAAAATGAAACAAATTCAAGTTTTCATACTAATCATGTTATAGATGTATAAGTGTGTGCAGAAAGAAGTGAAGAGAATCGTTGACGCCTAAAAAAATTTTTTTTATACACACTGCCATGATTATTATGCGTATGATGAATGATGAAGTGCTAATGAGAGAATCTTGATAATCGGCACTGTATAGAATATAGAATTAAAAAGATGATTATAAATTTCAAAATTCAAATCTCAAAATCGAACAAATTATAATATAATTACACTGATAATACTTTGATGTGCATAAAATGAAAATGAATGAAACACCATAACAAAAGTAGTCTGGTCATATTCAAAGAGCTGTAAATGATATGGGAATTTCAGAAAATTCATATTATGTATATTATGCATGTGTATTTTATGCAAAAATCCAAACAAGTTGGACGAAACGTACATGTATACACCATACGTGTATAGGAAGAAAAGTTGAATAAAATGAGTTCTTTTCTTTCACTTATTCATTTTTACATAAGTTTATTCAGATTGACCAATGGTCAACCAGAAGAAGAAGAAGACCTAATATTTGTTGTTTACTGAAACTGATTTTCAAAGAATGATTAAATATCTTATCACGTTTTCGTTCTTTTTTAAATGTATAGATTATAATGGAACGTGAAAACGTGTTACTGTGTAGTATTATATAGTGTACGTACACACTACACACGCACAGGTGAAAAGTATAGCCAAATCCTAATCCAAGAGTACACCAGAAAAAACTCAAAACAGAATGATGAATGATGACATGATGGTATTTAATGTTTAACGTAAAAGCTAACATTACCATGCGAATGTAGTCTGATTCTTATCTTTTAACTTCAACTTGCACTAGTTTCATACTAATTTTGTTCTTTGAGTATAATATTATGCTATAAATGTGTAAGTACGGGAAATTGTAAAAGTATGAAGAATTTGATAAAATAAAAGCTTTCCTCCTCAAACGACTGTGAAGTGTGAGTGAGTAAGCAAGACGATTAAGGGGCGAATATACTTCAATATGAATAATGAATGTATTCTAAAATATCTTTCTTATCTTTAAGTTCTCGTCAATTTTGTTGAGTCATTATCATTTTTGATGTAGAAATGCTATTGAATGAAATTTGCCGCATTTGTAATAGGTCAAAAGAAAGAGATTCAATATCTAAATACACAATAATTATTATTGATAAACAATCGACATTTGAAATCGATAAAAATCCAAAATTATACGCCTTTGTATAATCCACGTAATGTAAATTTACCAACCTATAAGTTACGAATACTCAAATCTGCTGCTATTGATTATCCGTTGTAACTTGTTTATTCGATTAGATTTTAAAGACTGTAGTAATGGTGAGAAATTCGTAATGGCATAATTCTATATGAATGGAATGAACTTGTAGCGTTTTGATCTGTTTTCAAATATTTATAACGATGTCTTGTTGTATATTATGTGAAAGTAATCAAAACAATCAATTAATATAATTTGATGATTATTATTATCGATATCCTTTGAATTTCTTAAACAATTTACGAGAAGGTAGTCTATAAACAGTCTGGTAAATTATTCAAGTTATATTACTCAACAAGAGTTATTTCGGACTATTCATAATAGTCTCGTGCTGTATGATACTGTAGGTAGTTGTTACTGATACATTAAAAACTATAATTGTATGTACTACTTTGCTATAAAAACTGAAATTATATTAAGAAGTTCAAGGAACATTGATATGCACCTTGTTATTGCTATTACCACTTGGACTTTGGTATCAAATGAGATTTTGTAAAACGTATCATCGTAAAATGAAATAATTTTAACTGTTAGAGTAAACAATTCGGACTACATAATAATATATTATTATAAAAAAACTTTTCATTTCATTTATATACTAAACAGTCCGTTAAAATTACAAAATATTATGTTGTTTCTTTTTCCATGTTTATTGAAGGGTAGAAAGTCAGTGGACGAGAATATTATATTATGATTATACAATTCCAAAGAAACCATCTATATTATAAAGCCTAAAAATTATGAATAAAGTACAACTATTTCTTCTTTTTTTTATACTTGAATGGAAAAAGGTGGACAACACACGAAATATAGCAGACAGACAGCTGCATATGATTTAAAGCTAAACTTTACTGTTGAAAAGCTAAACTAAACATGTGGCACAAAACATTACTTATCTGACTGTATTTTTTTACACAAGAAATGTTTGTAGAATGCAGAAATTCAAGAAACAGTCAAAAGAGAAAATTTGATATGTGTACAAAACAAACGCAGTCATCATCAAATATTGGTGTAGTGTCTGATTTGTTGCAACTATAGCACTTTAAACTATATAATACTCCAAGTTATACGTAGACTAGCAAATAAACGAAATTTGTATTATACTATGTAGGTTTGTTGCACTAGAGAGCTTAATAGCTTTCGCCGCAGCTTTAAGGAAGAACAAACTCGGTACACAATGTAATCAGTATCCAAGTTTATTATATAGTTGCACTTTTGTATAATATTATATAGACTATAGAACAGATATACATATATATAGATGTAGGAATCTTGGAATCTCCATGTACTTATAGTATACACATCAAAAAAAAAATCAGGCAAGGGTATGCTGTATTTTGTATAGAATGTGAACAGATGAAGTACTGTGTCAACGCCGTCATGGTCATACTATTCCGACTGCTTTTTGATAAAGCATTACTATTATTATTATTATTTCTCAGCATCGTAGAGGTAGACGAAACTTATTTTATTTAATAGTCACCTATCAAATTATGACACTTTGTAGACAATTTTAAATGAGGATTGAGAATTGTTCGTGACTCCTGTCATCTCTCTTATCTCCCGCTCTCTCTCTCTCTCCCTCTTCATTTCAAAATATAATGTATGAAAATAATAATATGACAAGATCCTCTTCAATCTTCAAAAGAAGAAGAACGCAAGTATGCTCAAGAGAGGGATTTGATAAACAGGGATACATACTTGTTATTATAGATAGATTATAACCTTTCATACAGTAGGCCTGCCTTACAGAGATTCACACTTGTCAAATGTTTGAAAACAGGATTTTCGGTTTTTTCAATTACTATGTATTAAATCATATGAAGACTTGACAACAAATCAGTGAGCTAAAGATGCTGGCTGTCTGTTGATTCATGTATGATTGGTAAAATCTACAAGTGTCAATTATATCAGGATTGTTAAGGGAAAGTTTGCAAAGAAGTTAGAGTCGTTGCTAAATAAGTACTTAGTAGATGGTACCACAATATTAGATATTATACATATAGTTTCATTTTATCACAACCCATTCTAGTTTTTCTCCTTATTAGTTATCCATCACTTTTTTTATGCTGAAAATATTAATAGGTAATAAGTGTAATTAGCTTGTTTTTTTTTATTGGAATTTACTGTTTATGTTATACGAATCTTTTTTCCCTACAGTACTCGTAGCTGGTATTTAATAATATTTTTCACTTTTAAAGGTTATTATCTCGTGATAAGTGATAATATATGCAAAAGTTAATGGTAGTGTTTTGGTACCATTAGACTTATTTAGGATTATGTGTCGTCCTAATTTTTAACACCAAAGTGTATAGTTAGTTAATGTACCTACCTGTGCACATTTAAAACATATTATCATTTCCATGTTATATTTCAATCGTAGGATCTTTACTCTCTACTTAGTCTACATACTATGCAACTCTTAAACAATTGGTCTAACATGACAATAAGTACTTTACTGTACTTTGTACATCATTTGTATCCTATTACTACTATCCTATTACTATCATTAAGATTAAAAAATCTGAGGAAAAAAAACAAATTGTAATGGTTATCGATTTAATATTTATGGAGTTGTAAAACACATAGGTAACCATAAATAATTACCTACATTTTGTTTTCCGCCTTCTGTATAACATGATTATGTGTTCACATGTCATATTTTTATGATCAATCATGTGTATTTTTGTATGAAGTAAGAGTTGGTATAACATATTTCAATGCTAAAAACACAAGAATATATTGTCTTTTTTTACTGACCCAATTATTAATAAATTGTGGTAGACTTTTTATGCATATATACTTGTCTATGCACTCATTAAATTTGAATATTCATGAGGTTACTCGTGTTGGTTTCGTATTATGCAAATATAGCATTTTTCCAAATTCACATTATGATCACATTTATGGATTACAGCTTTGATAAATGAAGGTAGTCTTTTAATTAAAATGCAAGTACATACTCTGATCGATGATTTGCACTTTTAAATATTGATTCAATTAGTAGCACCACTTGACTTCTGAATTTGTTTTGTTCACAGGACGTGTGTTCAAAAGTGTTGACTATGGCTCGTCCCAACGAACAATAAGGAATCAACGACAGTCTAGTTAAATGGCTATGAAACAAGGTTAGTAACATTTTTTATGACAGTATATTAATTATTAACATGTATAACACAACAATTAATAACGATTAGCATCAACAAACATAATTGCATCGATAAAAGTTTATATTAGAGGTTGTCATATTGTATTACAAGAATCCTTTAATTTACGAATAGTAATCTAGTAGTTTCCTGTTTACATTATTATTGGTTACATTGTAACTAATTGCAATTAATCAATTTGGGATAAGTGTATTATGGTATTTGGAATCAAATTTTGTAAGTGATAATAATCAAAGTTGAAAACTTTGTAAGTGCAATCCGTCTTTGTTTTCTCATACACAATATGTAAAAGGAAGGTGTGTTGTAAAATATGTTGGAACATACAACATGGAAATCTTGAGATTTACGATTTACAAGAACAAAGTATGAAAAGGAAGGTGTTGCTTTTAATACTAATCCATAGTCTAAACACACGGTAGCGGCAAACATACACTCAATACTTCACAGCATGAAGTAAAATTCAATTTTCTATCATCGTTTTTTTTTATTCCATTGAACATAGTTGTATGATATTTCATATGTTTGTATAATGCTTTTTTGTACATGTAGTCCAACCAACTGCTTTGGAATTTCATAGAATCACACACACACACACATGAAAATCCATAACCATAATAATATGTAACTTATAAATACAATGAAAGTGTGTACTTATGTGCATCTCTGCTTGTTGTCTTATGTGCAGTGTAAAAGAAAATATTTGATAGAATAATGAATACGTACATTTACTTACAAATAATTTCAAACAAAAAAAAGACGAGGATGAGCAGATGAAAAAAAAAACTTGTCGGCACGCAAGATATCTATCATTAATCCATAGCCCATACTTAGCTATGTATTAACTCTCGGTCTGTTCCATCAGTCTTTTTTTCCGTTTTCTCACCAAAAGAAATTTGAACCGTGAAAGTTCTGTAGAAACATGTACACATAATAAACACTTCTTCGCATTTTGTAGCACTATCACATAGTTGACTTGAGACATGTGTATGCATCTAAAATCTAAAGTCATACATGTTATAATATTGTATTAGCCGTAAGTAAATGTACAATGTGCTTACAATTTACTAATACAGTAACTGAAGTACATATAATACGACTCTGTACTCTCTACTTTTACTTTTTAATCTAAAACTATTATTTTTAATATGATTCTTGTCTACAACTATAACTGTTTTTATTTTTCTCTATGGCGAGACTGAAATATTTTTCTTAAAATATTCCAAACCTTTTTGTGATTTATTTTTGTACATTTTCTACGTAAATAATACTGTCATTTCTGAAATCGGATTAAACGTAACAATGTCTCATAAAATATATCCTAAAAATTAATAAAATATTGAAGAAAGGGTTTCACCCTCGTTTCATTTTTGATTCCTGTAATAAATTTTTAGCTTATTCTGGATAGGAAACACCAGCCAAAATCGGCTGATAACCTGCCAAAACTTCTCGTACTCTGTATATTAAAC
>JABASP010003230.1:0-15033 GCA_019776565.1 Sminthurinus signatus | reverse complement strand
GAAATCCTGAGAACCCTATGTCTATTAATGATCTTATTCCATTTGAAACATGTGAAGGTATATTTTTCCAATGTATCATTATAATACGTTATACTTTTTGAATTTATTTGAATAACATGATTGTCTCTTATTTTATTAAAATCGTTTACTTTTATAGGCGTGGATTTGACAATGAAAAAATGGACTCCAAGAATTATTGTAGGACATAATGTTTGTTATGACAGAGCAAGAATAAAGGAACAATATTTTTTAGACGTGAGTTTTTAGATGTATATTATGCATCTCCATGATGCTATATTTTGGGTTATTTTTATTTTTTTTGAGCTTTTGATATAATATATTATGTTGATTGATTTAGGAAACCAAAACTCGTTTTTTGGATACAATGTCTATGCATATTGCAGTTAGTGGTATCACAAGTTTTCAAAGAGCCATCAAACTAACAATGAACAGTAGACTGAAAACTCAAACAATAGCACCAACAGACAATGAAGTTGATAGTAGTTTATTGGATTGGAATGAAACAAGTTCTTTAAATAATCTTAGTGATGTATTTCAAGTAAGTAAAATTAGTTTAGTAAAAAATATTCTATAATATTATTTTTTGTTACTTCATGATGTATAATATATCATATATCAGATATATATTATATTGTGTTTCTTTTCATTATTTAGCTGTATTGTCAAGGTCAGAAACTAGAAAAGGAACAACGTAATATTTTTGTGGATGGTACAATTAGTGACATTATTCCAGAATTTCAAAATGTGATGAATTACTGTGCTAAAGATGTTGTAGCTACACATCAAGTCCTTGTCAAAATTCTTCCACTTTTTTTTGAAAGGTTCGATGATTTTTTCATTGTGTGTTTGTAAAATATGAAATATATATATTTCAAAAGTTTCTATTATCTACTTTTGTATTTTTTTTATGTAGTATAGTAAATTTTCAATTTTCAAATAATTATACATAATTTTTTATGTATTGTCCTTAGATTTCCACATCCAGCAACGTTTGCTGGGACTTTAGAAATGGGTACAGCTTATTTACCTATAAACTCTAATTGGAATCGTTACATACAACGATCAGAAGAATGTTATAGTAATTTAGAAAAAGAAGTCAAAAATATATTAGTTGGAAAAGCAAAAGAAGCTTTAAAATTACTTCCAGGGGAAAAGTAAGTGTGACACGATTTACTTATATTTAAATGCTTATACAAATACTCTATAAATTGTTCCTCTTGTTTTCTGTTTCCAAACATAATAATAATATGTACTATTGTAATTTGAATAAATCAGATATAAGGATGATCCTTGGTTATGGGATCTTGATTGGAAAGTATCTAAACCTAGAAAGAAAAAGACTATTGCCACAAAATCAAAAAAAGGAAAAAAAGGCGTTGAAGTTTTATCAGCTGTTGAAGAAAACACATCCGTGGAACCAAATTCTGAATCTGTTGTTGATGTACCTGAACCGGAACCTATGCCTGCTTGGTATAAGAAACTCTTTTATAGGGTAATTTGCAGCTTTATTTTAAACAGACATATTTTACATTATTGTTGTGAATTCACAACTATTATCAAATACTAAAACCACATTGTGTGTGGTGTATTTCCTGTTTCCATTTAATCTTGTGTATATTCAAAATGTCATTTTAAAAAAATGTTTTTCTTTGTCTAGCCTAAAGATCCAAATTATCAACCAGGTCCCAGTAATATCAGTACATCTATGCAAGTAGTACCAAAATTATTACGACTGTGTTGGTTTGGTTTGCCACTTTATCATACTCGGAAAGGTGGTTGGGGATTTTTGGTGAAAAAAGTAGACGAAAAAGAAACAGAAAAGAAGGAAAAATCATCGAAAAAAAAGAACTCACATTTAGAAAATAATGGTATATATGACTTTAGAACGGAAGAGGAAACAGAAACAGAGTTATCAAATGAAGAAGCAGAAAGTCCAGTTTCACAATTTCCTTATGAAAAGTGGGAAGAAATATGGGAAGCAAATAGAGCCCGACTTATTAAGGAATATCCAAATTTTAGTTCAAAATCAAATGTTGCTGTAATTGGAAATGAAATTAGAAACAATACAGAAGATAGTGTACAAGACTTGAAGGACTTTATGAAAGGATTAGAATTGCTCACTAATTTAGGACTGTAAGTATAATAAAAAATAAAGTATTATGGGTCATCGTTTTTACTTTTTAGTACCAATCTATGGTAAGTATTTTTTTACATCTGTAGACAATTTTTATACCTTTAGTCAACGGACTACTACTAAAAAGGACAAGAAAGTTGCAGAAGATCTCACACCTCATCCAAAAGTGGAGTTTCGACCTTTACCACACAAGGTTGGTAATTTCATTGTTACTAATGCATAGTAGGAATATTATGTATTTCTATAATGTAATAGATCTAAATGTATATATGAATATACAATTAAATTCTTTTTATGGTTTAGGACGGTGCTAATTATAAAGTAGGGAATCCATTAGCAAAGGATTTTTTAAATAAAATAGAAGATAATATTCTGACTTGTGCCAATGGAGAAGATGTAGCAAATAAAGTTGTGAGGTGATTTTAACAAAAATTATTATTAATTTGAAGTCTACCATGTACTATAAAAATACAGATATTGAAGAGATGAATATAAAATATAAAATACGTTATTTTTTATTGTTATTATTGTTTCAGAATCACCAGAATGTTGTCATATTGGAGGAATAATAGGGATAGAATAATGAAACAAATTTCTGTTTGGTTTCATGGTATCAACTCGACACAAAATCATAAGAATGACAGTGACGATTTTCAATATGGAGCTATCTTACCACAGGTTAATTTTCTTTTGTCTTTTCGTTTCATGATATTACCAATAATGACCATGTACATAGTTTTTAATTTTAAAATGTATTCATCTATCTATATTTTATAGGTAATTGTTTCTGGTACATTAACTCGTCGAGCTGTAGAGCCAACATGGATGACTGCATCAAATGCGTATACGGATCGATTAGGATCTGAACTCAAAGGGATGGTTCAAGCACCACCAAATTATCATTTTGTTGGTGCTGATGTAGACTCTCAAGAACTTTGGATTGCCTCTGTGATTGGTGATGCACATTTTGCTGGATTTCATGGATGTACAGCTTTGGGTTGGATGACATTGCAGGTAACCATGTAATATTTATAATATCTTCAAGATATTTCTATTAGAAAAAAAAACATCCATTTATGCATAAACAATTATTAATGTCTTAAATGTTAAATTTATTATGGGTTCAATATTATAGGGAAATAAAAGTGCAGGAACTGATATGCATTCAAAAACGGCAAGTTTGATTGGGATTGACAGAGATCAGGCCAAAGTATTAAATTATGGAAGGATATATGGTGCAGGGGTTTTGTTTGCTGAAAGATTATTAATGCAATTTAATCATCAATTATCAAGTGCAGATGCCAGAACGAAAGCAAGAGCTATGTATAAAATGACAAAGGTAAACTTATTTCTTTTTCCTTTCTTTCATTTTTTTTAGCAATATTTCATACATATTATTTAGATTTAAGTTATAAATGAAATGTACTAAAATAAATTTTAACTTTTTTTGATTTATAGGGTGAAAAAAGGTATATATTAAATGAAGAGGGACGAGAATTAGCTAAAAATATTGAAAGATTTTCTAACAAAGATTTTAAAGAACCATTTTCAAGACAAGAAATATACTACCTTTTACGAAATGCACCATATTCACCTAATGTAAGTTAATCAAGTTTTGCTTTATATTATAAAAATTATGAAATAATTTCACCTTTTTTTTAGCAATCATTAATCATTATTAATTATTATGAATATTTTAGGACTTTATGGAATTAGTTGAAAAAACAGTATGGGATTGTGGTACAGAATCACCAATGTTCAATCGTCTAGAAGAAATCGCCCAAAAAGATTGTCCTCAAACTCCTCTTCTTCATTGTAGTATTAGTAGATCTTTACTCCCATCAGCAGTTCAAAATGAGGTTTGGGAATTAATCTTAGTCAAAATAAAAAATTTTGATTTTTTGACCTTGTTTACATAATGTTTATATAAATCTATTGTATTATATGCTTTGATTCCGTTACAGTTTATGACTAGTCGTGTAAATTGGGTTGTTCAAAGTTCTGCAGTTGACTACTTGCACCTTATGCTCACATGTATGAGATGGTTATTTGAAAAGTATGATATCAAAGGAAGATTTTCTATCAGTGTACATGATGAAGTTCGTTTTCTTGTGCGTTCAGAGGATCGTTATAGAGCGGCAATGGCTCTTCAGATTACAAACTTATTTACTAGAACTATGTGCTCTTACCAATTGGGAATGTTTGATCTTCCACAGGTAGGTATTTTTTTAATAATAGTAATAATAGTAAAAAAAATTAAAAATCGTATTCTCTTGAATAGACCTACGCACACTAACTCTAATAATGACACTAACTTCTAATTACTTTAAAGTTTAAACTAATTACTTGTTTTTACTATTGTTTCTAGTCTGTGGCATTCTTCAGTTGTGTAGATATAGATAAAGTTTTAAGAAAAGAAGTAACTCAAGACTCTAAAACCCCTTCCAATCCAGAAGGACTATGGAAAGAGTACAAAATTCCACAAGGTCAAGCGATGGATATTTATGATTTGATTAAGACGACTCAAGGGAAATTACATAAAGTTCCTAACGATAATGAGAGGTAGGAGAAAATATATTTTCATAACTGATACTATACTGTATCAAATTTAATTTTTCGCAAGATTTATAATCATCATTATACCCTAAAGTAATATATAAAATGCACTTTAGTTAGTAACTTATTTATTGCACACCCCGGCATTACGTAACATTATATTTTATATTGAATTATCAGCTAATATGAAATACATAAAACAAATTGTGTCTACTACTTACTTATGCAATAGTATATTATCTTATTCTCATATAAGTATTTATGAAAATGTACCTGTAAAATGTACAATAATTATTACAATGTCTAGATAAAAGGTTTGTAAAAATTATGATACGAACAAGAATTTTCCTAGCTGCCTCCTTTCTTGTTGAAATAAAAAATACGTATTCTCCGTATTATTTGAACCTGAAGCTCATAAACCTTATCACATGTCTAGTTCTTCTAAAAAAAATATTTGTGGAAGTATAATATTCATAACATCTAAATGGTCAGTAGTCTGAATTTTGTTATGATATGATTCACTGACAGTAAATATTGCATAGTTCACAGTTATCATGATACTTTTACAATTTAGTAAATCATTGTTGCTTTATTCATTTAGTTTATCGTCATCACAGATCACGATATTATATTATGTAAATTTTCATAATAATTACATTATTTATCGATACGTTTGTTTTTCACATGAAAAAGTACATATAATTACTGATTCATATTTTTGATGTTTATATCACTGCATTATTGTAAATGTAGATACTTGCTCTACATTCGTAAGCGTATGTATACAATACATTTATAGTTGTAATTTAAGCTATTATTCGTGTTATTATATTTTATGTACAATGCACATGCTTCTAGCATTAATTGTTTATATTTTCTCATTTCTAAAATTATCATGTTATGATTTATGATATATGCACGTATAATAATGATGATAGCTGATAGCTCTTACTGTTAGTGAATTGTTTTTAGTTTTACATAAAATTTCGTTGACATGATATAGGACACTGGAAATAGACATTTTTTGTACTATGTGTGTGTCGTTTCTCATGACTGTAAATGTTGTGTATCGTTCACACTAAAAAATGAAATGGTTCGTTGTGTAGACCCATTTGTCAAAGGTTCTATGGCAAACTTAGTAAGTCCAGTATTTCGTGGAATCCGTAATGCAGATTCATCAAAGTTTTGTAAATTATAACTTTGAGTGTTACTTGATAGAAATCGCATTAGACTAACTATCCAACCTCCATGACTAGCAACGAGTACATGCTCCTTCGTATAGTTTTCACTGTCCACCAATTTGCACAAATCCTAGTACATGAAAAAACAATGAAAATAACTAAGTAAAAATTACTGTCTGAAAAACTAATTGAGGCTATCGCAAATTATTATACACTGTATATAATTTCAAATGTTTTGATTTTTCATGAAATATTGTATGTTTACGTATGAACTTACATCAAGAAAAGCTTTTACTCTAACTTGCACTTCTTCAAATGTTTCTCCTCCAACTGGAGTATATTGATGAAATTGTAAACCAAATTTTTTTGCTTCTTCGTGAATGTCAGGTACTATTAACAATGAAAGAGTGAAAATAGTGAATATAAAATAACATGCATGCATGTTTACTGTAAATAGACTGTAAATTCATTCAAAAAAAATATGAAGAAGTATTTACTTTGTACTATAATTTCGACTTACCATATCTTCCTTCTGCTTCTCCAAAACCCCGTTCACAAAGTCGCTTATCAATGACGACTTCTAAAGGGTTGTCAGACTTCTCAAGAATGATTTTTGCAGTGAGATGTGCTCGTTGAAGGTGAGAGGCATAGGCTTTAGTGAATTTTTCCTTGTTATTTCCTAAATGCTTTCCTAGAATCTCTGCCTGAGACAAACCTTCTGAAGATAGCTCACTATCTGTATGACCTTGGATAAGGCGTTTACTATTCATGTTTGTTTCACCATGTCGAACTAAGGACACTATAAATTGTCGAGTCATCATCATCAGACTCTATAAAGAAAATATTCTAGTTCTAGAAAAAAGCTTTGGACCTGTAAAAAAATATTACATCAAAGAAATTAGTAAATGTATAATATATTTTTTTTTAAATGATTATTGTTTGTTTAAAATTACAACCTTCATTTGTATAAGACTATAAATTAGGTATACAAACCTTGGAATGGCTTATGTTAGATGTTAGATGCTACGTCTATTTATGAAGACTAAAATGATTTGACAATCAACTTTTGATGTGCGTCATATCTCCCAACTCACAACACTATATTTTATGCGACAATGTTCATAAAATATACATATATATTTATTCGTTATTTGTTTGCCAGCAAAACAACAACATTTTATAATGCATAGAGATTTCAAGACTGCGAAAAGTTGCGACAACAACAATAATAATTATAATAATTATTATATTGTTATTATTTCTAACTATAACAAAATAGTGCAGTGTTGTACATTAAGGTCTTTGGCCCTTGATAAGTTTTAATATTATTTGTTGATGATTGATAGTCCTACGTCCTACACAGGGTTTTAAATAAAGTATTATTTATTATTTATATTATGACGATATAATATTGTGATGTGATGATTCAACATCAGTTTAATGACTTGTGTTTTCCCGTTTATATCACTATAGTTGTTTACGATGCATTTTCACCCTAATAAAAGTAGATCTCGTGCATACACAGTACACACATGGAATACTAGATTACAATAATAATATACAATAATCCTATGAAGTAATTTAATTGTCTAAATTCCACAAGAGTCAACTTTTGGATTTAGGCTGTGACAATGGATTGGAGATGATTGCTGGTTGAGATTTGACAGTTTCCACAGAATGTGATTTGACCCATGAAAGATAACATGTCCAAATAAAGCTGAACACACTGGTAAAAGGAACTCGGTTCTTTTCCTTTATGAATGCGAAATTTATTGTTTGAACGACAGGCCAAAATAGAGCTCCCCTCTGAAAAAAAAAAAGAACGGGTTGATGTTTTATATTATAGGATATAAATGCTGACGTAATAACACTACATAATTTTAATTTCATTGGATATTTCATCATTTATCATAATATCATACCTGCCATGTGGGGAAAAACTTGGCTTCCCATTCATGAGTGGATTCATCGATAGTTTTACCCTCTAAAATTGCCATTCTATAAAATTCAATCACAAAATATGAGTATTTTTCATTTTCCCCGTACTTTATAAGTACTTTATTTTTCATTTTTTTCAACTTAGTTTTTAGTAAAAAGATTGAATAATCTTGTCATTTTCAAATAAATATCAATATAAAGTTAAGGAAGTTAACAATAATAATTACCCCATGAGGAAGGACGAAAGAGCAAACGGTCCATATGAAACCTAAAAACAAATTTTGATTTTCTGTTTTAGGACAGCCTTTGGTTTTTTTGATACATGGTAAAATACAATTGATAGGAAATTTTGAAATAAAATAATATGGTTTTCAAAATCTAATTTCATGTACCTGTTCTATCAAGGCCTTTTTAATTCCGATGACGAGAGATTGACCTTGAATCAGCCTTGAACTAAATCGCATCCATAGGTAAAGCGTTGGAGCAGTGAAAAAGGTACCAAAAAGTCCAAATCGAACAATCTGTTTAATATCCAATTCTTCCTTTTCTGAAGTCAAGTGTTGTTGTACTACATTTGCACAAGGCCAAATGACTGAATACACTAACATACCACGACTAATGGGATATTTACTTGTAAAATTTTTAACAACTTGAAGAGCCATTTCATGATGAGTATTTTTTTACAATTATAATACTTATATTTACACTGCTCAAAACTCTAAAAGTAAAATACAGTACCACTGTAAAATGTAAAACCTACAACAAATAAATAATAATATAACAATAATGTACAAATGACAAAGTATGTGTAATGTTCACATTTTTAATGTGAAAACTTTCTCCATGTCCATGTCACACCTTTCCCTTTTTCCCTTCCACGTGAAATCAATTTCCCCGCTTGCATAAAATGAACTAAGAAAAATCTTTGAAAAAAATACACTCTTGACAAAGTCCATAAAAGTACATGTAACATGTATGTACTAGTTGAAATTTATTATGCAAGTTGTTTTTCCAAAGTTTTTGTACCTTTTCTAAGTTTTAAAAGCACACAGTATTTTCTATGAGTTTTAATTGTGTACAAATAGTCTAATGAAGGTTGTAATTTATATAATAGTTTGTGTATTGAATACGTTAATTTCACATGTGAAATTAACAAGTGGAAATAAGAAATTAATTGACTTGCCTGAAGAGCACCTTCCCTTTTACTTTAATTCTCCGGACTTAGCCCGCGATTGTGAACAAGACGATAAATGCCCTTACAAAGTAAACTTTTTGTACTTTAGTAGTATATATAATATGTGTATAGTATATAGTAGTTAGTTTTATCTATGTGTACTTGTCTATATGATTTTATGAAAAAATATTCTGTTATGAGGCACGAGGTATAATTTTAATCTATAGTTTTATCACACTTTTGATTATGTATTTAAGTATAATATATATCCAACGTTGTATTTAAATAAAAGCAGTCTACAGTCTACACACAACACAACCTTGTCACTGCCTACGTAAAAAACTGCAAAGAGTAAATTATAAAAAGAATGTGTGTGTGCAGAAAATGTAAACTGTATAAAAACTACACGATGCTTGTTAAATAAATGAGCTATTTTACTGACACTTACACATTCACATGTGAACTTTATGCTCTAGGGGTCGACTGTTGACTCACTAAATTAACTATGAGATGTATAGAAAAAAAATTGAAAATTAATTCAATAAATCTCAAAGTGATTACTAATCACTACATAATATAATCACATGCTAAATGTTAAATGCACGTGCAGATTGACGGATGACATAATATAATTTTATGCATTTTGATTTTTGATGATAATTATTATTACATATTTTTCAGTTTGCTTGTAAGTAAAACGTGTATAACTCATCCGCTTTTGTTTCCACATTTAATTTATTTTTTTGTACATTTTTTTGTGTTACAGGAGCACATCAATAAAAATGTATGTTGGGGGTATGAAGATGACTGTGATTTACAACCAAATTCTTATTCCCATCCAATTTGTGATGAAGATCACAAAGGATGGGTCAAAAGTAAAGATGAACAATTAAAGACGTTTTATAAACAAGGAGATTTTGGTTTCATTAAAGATGTTCGAAATTCATTAACACTTTTATGTCAACCAACCTACAGGGTAATTTTTGGATATATTATATACATACTTTTAAAAACACGGTAACTTTTATTTCTATATTACACACACATTTAACACCCGGTGTGTACAACATTTTTATTTGGTTTTCGTAAAACTTAATCTTGTATATATGCTTATATTTTTGTATTTTGTATACACAGGAGGATTCGTCATTAGAATGTGCAGAAAGTATGACGTTTTGTAGAGGAAGAAATCTTATGATTGACTTTAGAGATTTAGAAAAACGAGAAAAACCGGTCATGTATGACACGGATGTTTTAAAACATGGTCAAATTGGAGGTTATTGTAAATTATTAGAATCTAATTTCAAAAAAACTTTTGGACCAGTCTCCTCTCTTCAATCATGGACACCAGAAATTCAACACTTTACAGAACTCTCATCTCGCCCATTAAGTCAAAACTCTTCTCACTGTGATCAAATCATCAAAAGGCCCACCATCATTATGAAAATTGATGCGAGTATGATACTTTCCTGTATTTATTTTTTTATACATTCAAAATTTGTCATGTATGTACCGAGTGTATTTGCAATATTTGGATTGTATTTCTAAATGTAATTGTTGTGTGAATATGTATTCCTCTTTTCAGCTGTAAGCTACTACCATCATTTTTGCGATTTCGTCAATCTGTAAGTAAATACAAATGTTTTGTAAATAATTTTAATTTGTAATATTTTAATGTAATGTGTAGTAAAATTATACATGTAACATGTTTCAAATTTTAAATACTTTTAGGTACATGTCTCTTCATGTAAATTCGACAGCAAAACTACTCTATCCATTTAGTACAGATGTCAACATTCTCATTTGGAGAACTTACGAATATAAATCTAATTTTGAAGCAACGTTCCGGGCTTTTACTTCTCATCCCATTCTCTCCCTTAACAATTTCAAAGGAAAACGTGTTTGCTTCCAAAACGTCATATTTCCTTTGCTACCCAGAATGATCTTTGGACTGTATTACAATACTCCATTGGTATGTTTTGTTTTAGTTTTCAGTGACTTAAAAAAGTTTCAAAATGTGCATCGTAGATGAATTTGAAGTACAATGTATGTATTGTTAAATCACACATTTTCTTGGATTTCTAGATTTGGGGTTGTAGAAATAGTGGATTATTCCATGCATTTTCAAATTTTGTATTACATCGATTAAGAATAGAGCGTCGTAAAGTTCCAGATAAAAAGAAGATCAGAGTTACATTTCTCAGCCGGAAAACGAAATTCAGACAAGTTTTAAATGAAGACGAGTTGCTTGAAGATTTGAAAAAGAATCCAGAATTAATTATTAATAAGGTAACAATGTCACTTGCATAAACTAATAACTGTTGAGTTTTTTTGTTATTGTTGTCTGCTCTTTTTACGTATTTTACCAAAATAAAGAACCCCATATATCATATATGCTAAGATTTTGTATTTAATATTTAATAATATGCTGTGTATTAGGCTGAGTTTACTTGGAGTACACCCTTCACAGAACAGCTACAAGTTATGCAAAATACTGATATATTGATTGGTAAGCTGTAAGCTGATCTTTAAAAAAATTTCAATTTTCTTCTATATTCGTTTTGTGATACAAATTATTTGGTAATCAGTTGTAATTCTTTTAAATATTATTATTCAATATTGAAATGCATGAACTTTTTTTCATTTACGCAGGCATACACGGAGCTGGACTCACACACATGCTATTTCTTCCGGATTGGGCTTCAGTTTTTGAATTGTATGAATTTTTCTCATTAATTTGAATATTATTGTGCTATATAATGTGTAATACAATATCATTTTCCAATGACTTGTAAAAAAGTGTAGAATATACACGATTATCCATAATATGTATGTATAATGTATAGCGTGCATAGTACATAAACTCAATTTGTCCTTTTTGTTTTAGGTACAATTGTGATGATGAACATTGTTATAAAGATCTTGCCAGACTCCGAGGAGTACACTATGTTACTTGGGAGGATGAAAAGAAACTTCAGACAGTGGGTCAAGATCCTTCAATGGGCACTGGTGCTCATTTGAAACACACAAATTACATTTTGGATCGAGTTGAATTTTTACGCCTCGTGAAAAAAAGTATCAAGCACGTCAAAATTCAAAGGAAGAAAATGATTCCGTCCAAGGAACGCGATGAACTTTAAAGACACACACACATCTACTTATATACACTGTATATTTAGTGTATAACATATAGCATATTTGATGTGTGATGCTTGATAGCTTGATAGCTTGATACTCGAAAACAATCCACACTATTCCATTTCGGCTGAAAGTATTTATGTGGTAGGCGGTAGATAATATGTACTGGATTTTTATATGAAACCAAGTATTATTACATAACTTACTAACTACTAATATTTACCACTTTAATATTATGATAAGTATTAACTATTTTAACAAGCATTAACAATGCTTTTCGAAGTCTGACTATAGTGCATTCCTAATTCCACTAGTAATAATTACGCATACATAATACATACGTACGTACAAACGTCTTACATTTTTTATTCAAAAATCTATAATCTTTGTGGTAACCACAATGTGGTTACAAAACTGAATAGATATTATTATTTATATATTTTACTGACCAGTCAATTTTACTTTTGTTTTGGGCCATATTTTGATATTACATAGTATACATACGTTGAAGTATGTAAGATACACGACACATATGACAATGAGGAAATTTTTTTTATTGTATAATTAATACCATAATATATAATACATGAAGAATCTCTGATTATCTACAGAGTGTGCCTTTTAATTTACTTGTGCCCATAAAATACATACATATATACACTTGTATGAAAACTGAAAATAAATACTCAAATCCTAACTTTTGAATAAAAAGAAATAACAAAATATTATATACATGCATTAATTTGCTCGTTGTTATTCGGCTAATTATTATAACAGCATTATGTTGTTGAAAATCATATAATTAAATAGGCAGGACAAAAGATAAAAGTGCTCGATTGTGGTTTACACCTAATTAAATTTGTGAATACATATCCACTCTGTGGTTACGCTAATTACATACATTGTGTTTCTTTTCATGCTTAATTTAATTTGACTTGTCCATGTCTCCTGTTTTTAAGGTCTACATTACATACTACATACACACTAAAAGTACACACATTAAATATAGAGTTCATGTACAATCTATGTTGTAAGTTCGTCTCATTCATACTTGGAGTGAAAGTCGAGAAAGCAGAGAGAGAAAGTAGGAATGTCACGAAAAATTCAAATCAGTCTTTTCTAGCAACCAGAAAACAGAAAAGGACAAAACAGTTCTGAGTTCTGGTTGCTAATGTCAAAAAATTAAGAAATGTCATTCTTAATTGTTGAGGCCAAGTTAAAATTAACCGTGTTCATTTGTTACTTTTTGTTTAACTGAGGCACACTGAACTTGACACTTGACACGAACGTCTTCTCATTAAAAGTCATCATGACGATTTATCTTTATCTTTTTTATAAGCTTTTTTACCAGGATGGAATTTTCAGCTGCATCAATTGTCTGCAGTTTGCAGTGCAACAGAAAACAAAAGTATGATAAATACGATAAAGGACATTACAGTAACTTAACTACAGTAGAAGAAACAGAAGAGGAGCACAACTAAATAGCACGGGACGAGAGATAAAACAACAACATAATGTTTTATTAAGATTAGGATAGCAGTAAATATTTGTATGTCATATCTATAATATGACTCACAAATTGAGAGCTTTCCTTCACTAATCTTGTTTGCTGATCATCGCTTGTCAATACTAAAAGAAAGATATGAAAGCATCTTCAAACTTTAAGTAAGTTGATGTTACATATATATTATTTGTAATAATATATTATTATGTGGTCTTTCTACTCTGAAGAAAAAACATGTGTGAATAATGTATATATAAAAACTAAAGAATGACATTTGTTTTGTGTGTATATTTTCAGAAAATCTAAAATGAGACTGTAATGATAAATAGTATAAGCTGGGAGAAACGGTGAAGTCTGTCTACAATTAAACTATGATAAGCCACCCAAACTACTTTTAAGTGTCAATTATAATACTATACAATATACAACAATGGGATTCCTCCTACAACTTAAACTTCTGCTATGGAAGAACTTTACTCTAAAAAGACGAAGACCTGTAAGTTTAACGATTCATTTTTAAATATACATATGAATAACATGTACATGTAATGAATAGTAATTATAATTATTCACTATTGTTTAAGTAAATCCCAAATTAAAATTAATAATTATAACTATTGTAGGTGGTCTTAATATTCGAAGTCGTCATTCCATTAGTTTTGTTTTTGATTCTTACTGCTATCCGAGCAAAACAGCCAGCTCTTAAATTCTCTTCACGTAAGTAAAAAGGCCATCAAATTCCAGTTATTGTACACGTGTACTAAAATAAGTAACTGAATGAAAACATTCTTTATAATACTTTATATTATGAGGCAAACTTTTAATGGACTTTACAGAACATTTTCCAGTATGGCCATTGCCGTCGGCTGGCTTGATCTCGGTTAGTAATCAAATATATCGACTTTGACATTATATTTACCTGTGAATGATATTGAAATAGTCACAATAATAGAATACCATGTATGAAACAACAATATCTTGAAATTTCACTTATAGGTTATGCAAGCTTTCTGTGATAGCGCTGAAACGGATCATTATGGCTTTCCAAAACCTCCTAATACAACGTATGAAACAAAAGTTGCGATATTCTTTGTAATATTTTGTCAAATGTTTTATATTCATGTGATACTCATTTTCTATAATTTGTATCCGGAATATTTGTACTTTCAGAGTTACGGATTTTCTGGTTCAGTTGAATTCAGTTGCCGAAAACAATAATTTTTTTCAACCAAAGGTAATAAAAACTTCAAAATTTTACTTATTGCTGTAAACACTTTATGCCACACAATATTCTAAAGAATGTGCATGTGTTCGTAGGCCCGGGATTCGTAGGTCCATGCACTCGTAGGCCCCGAGTTCGTAGGCATTTGTGTCTGTAGGCAAAAAA
>JABASP010003229.1:0-15035 GCA_019776565.1 Sminthurinus signatus | reverse complement strand
AAACTTTGACACTTTTTTCTACTCCATAAAAATATTCACAAAAAATCAACTAATATTGTTGTACTGTTATATTATAGTGAACGAGAGAAGCAGTCAAGACTTAATTTGAGATATAACTAACATGAGTGCAATTTACTTTAACTAGTACTTGTTGTTTTTCTTCAATCTGTATAACCTCCACAGAAAAAATAGAAGGGGTAAAAAAAAATGTGAACACATGCACACGAACCTGAACTCCTTGTGTGTTTGATCACGAAACAAGCGATTCAAACGTCGTGAGTGTCCAAAACGAAGAAAAAAATAAAATAAACTGCCTTTTCAAAAATTGAAATTTTAATGGTAGTTATTGTGTAATTAGGATTTTATTAAAACTGTTGTAAATATGGATTTAGGAGATACATTTTCCCCAAATTATTTTTCATTAGAAGATATAATAGCTACACATGTCCGTGTTCCTTGTGCAACAAAAAAAGTGATAACTAACTTTGGTAAGAAAAAAAACAAACAGAATCTGGATTCTGTTCATAATATACTAAATCACTTTATTTTTTTAGACTAGATTTTTAATTACAGTTGTTGAAATGTCTTTGTTTGTATGTTTATATATTATACAGGTTTTTTGGAACCGTCATTACATTCTGAAGATTTACCTGCAGAAGTACAAATTGATTTACCATTTTGGGCTGGTTAGAATTCAAAAATATTTGTTTTTCGTAATATGCATCTGTTGCTCGTGTTTTTTTCATTTTAAAGTATGAATGAATGACCCTTAAATCATAAATAAAGTAATATTGTCATGTGTGTGTTTGCTTTTTTTGAACAGCTCAAGCCATGTCAGATGTGAGAAAAAAATATGTGACAACTAAAATTCCAAAAAGTTATAAGGAAGCATTTAGGTACGTATCATGTGTATTGTGTAGATGAAAATATGTTGGTTCACAATTTACAATGGTACCAGTGTTTAATAATAATCACTGTCTATTTTTTTGGTTGAATCTTTGTATAAATATGTAGAGAAGCATGGTTAGCAGATCCTGCAGTAGTAGATTTGAATAAAATGGGTCCACATTTTTATCAATCTGGTCTTCATATATCCGCCTTACATCAAGAAGAAGCCAGAGAAGTTGGAACGATTTTACCCGAGGTACATAAGTATATATTATATGTATGTGAATCAAAATGCACGATTTTTTATCTTGCGTCAATAAAATATATGTTTATAGTTTAGAAACTACAATCTGTTGCAAAATATAGAATACATAGTATTATATGTATTGTAGAATGAAAAAAGTATGCAAAGTGAATAATGCATGGTAAAACAATGAAAAGAAATATTTAATAGTAATTTTTTATTATTATGTGCTTTTTTTATTCTGTTTTAGGTACTTCAACGTCGACTGTATAGTATGGCAGATTCCTATTCATATTGTAACACTTTCAAATCCACTGATCAGGATGCATATACCAATTCAGGATCGTTAATGAAAGAAACTCATATGGATGTATTGGAACAAAGGATTTTTGATGATTCTAAAAAATCATTTGAATCTCTACTATCTTGGTTAGAGAAGTAAACAACAAAACCTTTAAAATTTAAAATAATAATATAATAACAATGAAGATTTCCAAGTACTATTTTCTCGTCTATTTATATATTACTGTACTTATCCTTTTTTTTATGTGTGTGTATACGCCTAAATGATTTTATTCTGACGCTGATATTATTTCAATTTTATATATATATATATGTTTTATAATTTCGTGTTTGGTAATATTTTATGTACTATCATACCTTATTTCTTATTTCATCGATTTTTTTTTTCTGAGCATCCATTACACATATGTATTTCAGACATAATATTTTTATGTATATATAATATATGTATCTTTTATAATAATAATAATAATTAATATTTCTCGATGTACTTATTATTTATAATAGCAATAATGAATTAAATATACAACAAAACAATAATAATATTAGTGAACATTTCTTTTCGGTTTAACAAAATAAAATAAAATATTTTTAAACATAACAACAATCCTTTAAAAATTTTCCAATGATTTCCAATATATTTTTGTTCCTCTAAATTTTCATTTTTCGTTTCATAACAATTTAGATGATAATTAGTATTACATAATATTAGAATAAGACCCGTCTTTGTTTTTGCCATACTAATTATTTTTTGTTGTTTGTGTAAATAGAAATCTATATAATATATGTATGTATGTGTATTTGTATAAGCTGCACAATTTTAGGTACTTACATCCAGTGCTTCTACAAATTGTAGGTAGGTACCCTTTTTTGTTTTTTTTTATCACTATTAAAATCAGTAATTTGTAAAATATATATATATATATTTATATATCACTCTATATAGTAATTTTCGTTATAATAAAATATACATATAGGATTATATGGTTTATAATGTATAACGTATAACGTACATATTATATGTTTTGATATATAACAATTATATATTTTGTTTCAGCAGCTAAACTATGCATATAGCACAAATTTGTAATAATCATGCACAAAATTATATTTTCTTTATATTATCTAGATCGATTGTATTATATATCGATCATGAATAATGAATACATAGTATATTATTATACTATAACGAATTAAATATAGGACTTCCTTTCTCTCTTTTAAAATTACAATAAAATAACAATCGTAATAGTAGTAGTTCTTCGATTATTTGTCTAAAGCTTTACCATTTTATAATAATATATATGTATGCAATGTACACTATTATACAGAGAGTATTTCAATGTATTACTTTCACAAAAAATGGCAACTATTATAAATTTATATTGAATTTAAAGTATAGAAATACACCGAAACAAAAAAAAAGTGCAATATTATACTACAATGAAATATATTATAGTAAATTTCCTTTCAATATTCTACTTTTGACACTTGAGTATGATCTACTTGATTTATATAATAAATTATATATTATATATATATAATAACTATGGAATGTCCAACATTCATTGTTTGTATCTATTTTTCTTGACTGTGTTGTAAATCTAAGCATGGTTCAAAAAAAAGAGAAAAAAGGTTTTACATTTGTTTTCTAACAACTTATAATTTAACATGTTTCAAATACTCTCTGCATAGTATATATAACATATTATTATAATAATTCAATATGTACTTCATATGTTATAGCACATTATATATTATATTCTCATACATTTCTATATATTATAGCACATTATGTTTTTCGTTTTTTTTTTGACTATCGTAAGCTCCAATAAATAAATCTTTTATATTATAATAATAATATATATATTCATTCTATTATAAATATATTGTACATATGTATATATTAATGTATAATTATTTTCTAAGCGTAACTATCAGTTGTGTCGATGAGAGGCTCGGTTTTAAAACCCATAGGATGTGTACCCAGAGGACTGACCATTTGATAGGAAGGTTGTGAATCATCATCAGAGAGAGCAAGCATACCAGAATTATTATTATTGTTATTATTAGTATTATTATTATTATTGTTATTATTTGCAGATGTCATCTGAGAATTGGGTGAGGCAGTTTCATCAGATGGGGAAGCCAATCCTCCATTGGTACTGGCCGCTTCTATAACATGAAAAGAAAAATTGAACAGAACATTAGACATTAAAAAAAAACTGAATACAACTAAAGTAATATGGATCATACTTTAGGAAAATCCGGCATCGAGCATTTTGCGCCGAAAGTGAGTTAGTGACATATTCGGGTAGTTAAGGTCAAGTACTAACTACCCTGAAAATTTTAAAGCCCTAACTTAATTGCAAGTATTTAAAAAAAATTAATTAAAAATAGTTTTAACATGTAAGAAATGCTGTGCGAGAAACTGGCGCTTCGATTTTCTCAGCTTGAAACTTCGTGCTCGATGCCGGATTTTCTTAAACTTTGATCCATATACGTATATACACATATATGTAATGTACATGATGTCATAATAATATATAAATACTTAGTATTTTAGATTTATTTTGTAGAGAATGAATAATGTACCTCCGAGTAACATTTCTTGCAACAGGTTGTCAATTCTTGCCATTCCAAATAATTTTGCAAATTGTATCTGTTCTATCATTTGCCAGCTTATGGACTGAAGAGCTGGCAATGTGAGTAGGATTTCACCGAAACGACCACGACTGTCATACTGCCGGTCTGATATGTAGTCCTCCAGTAATAGTTGTACTTGAAATCTAAGGGCTTTTATTCTGTTTATTTCTTGTAATCCCCTGGCATTGGGGTCAAAAAATACAATTGCCTTTAGACAGGCAAATTCAGTATCATCTATATTTATATCTCGGAGTGGTTTCACTAACTCATCAATTACTCTGCAACTCACTCGACTAACATCTGTTTCATTTAAAAATGACAAAGTCAAGAAAAAAGATTTTAGTACACATTGTCTAATATTTGATCCTATGAAATAGATATACTTAAAAAATTATAGCAGTACAAATTATTTATATATCATTGTAGACTGACCTGCCGCTTGACGAGGAAGAACAAAATCGTTTCCAAGCAATAGAACATCTTTAAATTGCATAGAACGTCTAGCCACTCCTAGTAACAAATGTTCACCAGCATGTGCGCGTAGTAAGGCGACCTGCGAAAAAACAAGAAGTTCATTATTGTATGATAAGAAGACGAATAAAATTCAACTTTTTTTAAAACAAAAATATACGTGAATATAATTCAAATTATTTGTAATTTATTCTAATATCATACTTGATCATCTAATCGTAAATCACAAAAGGTTGGAATGTACTTTGCCCATTCGACTAAAACAAGAAGTTGCATTTTCACTGAAAATTGAAAAAAAACAAATATGACAACAATTAGAATATAAATCAGAATAATTATCGTAGATGCATAAAAATGAAAGTGAACATAATACATTACATGTTTAAGACAAAATGATTTTGTGTTCAAAAGCATAATATATTATTGTATAAAGTTTTATCACTTACTACTGTCACAAATATCATTAACAGTTGCAATTTTTTTAGACCTAATATTGAATTCATTAAGGTTTGTGGTCTGAAAAATAAAAATAAATAAATAAATACATTGTTAATTCCATACATTTTCAATACTATTCAATCAATTTTTGGGGTTCTATTTTCACGCTATTTTGGGGTTCACAAGTTAATATTACGTAAGCTTTAGCTTCTCCAAGTTCATAGTAATAAAATGCCTTCTTCTCTTGTGTCATTTTCTATTATGGTACAGTACCTATTTTTTGTATTCATTATAGTAAAAACAACCCGGTAACAAATAGTTATTAAATGGAAGCTTTTATCCGAAAAATACAACCATTTCTCACTCCTACTTACAAAGAAACTCCCACACACAAATCCACTGAATTAAGAGTACTAATTAGCTAGCTAGTGGCTATATTGTACCTCCAGTAAATACTGGAACTGTCAATATTTATACTCTTTCTCTTTTGTTTACATTTTCTCTTTACATAATATATGTATGTATATTTAGATATACATCTAACGATTCAAATAATTTGTATCTTGTTCCCTGTACTTGTTTTTCAGTTATTTTTATTTTCACAGTAGGTCTATAGTGGATGAATAGAAATATATTTACGATACAACATGCTCGTTACGTCATTGTGTTTTGTCTACAATATACGCATAATACTATAGTACACGTGTTACACACGTATTTACAATACTTATTTACTTCCTCTTCTTTCTATTATGAATGTAGGTAAGAAAATGTAATGAACATTGGAAAACTCTTTGTTTTCATTTTATTCCACATTGATAAAACAAAAAATTTATCCATTCTCCATAAATAATCAAACTAGCAAGTGCTATAAGAAGGAGGCGGAATAATCTGGATTATTCATTATTTATTATTTTATATAATAGACTCTGGACTTTCAATAAACGATGACACGTTTCATTTTTGGTATATTTCCGAAAGTCCTGTATATTTTTCATGAATCATACCTATCCTCTGTATGTATTATCTAATACATAATACATACTCATAAGTATGTATGTATGTGTGTTCAACTAAACAAACGACAAGACATTTTCTTCATACGTATACTCTTGGTCTGTATTCTGTATCTATCATTCACAATCTACACTCTACAGCCAAGATTTGTCACTCATCCTTCTCGTTTTGTACATTGGCAAAATATTATAAAAATTTCCGTGTCATGGTCTCATACAATAAATATTCATTGTAATTTAAACTTTTAAGACATGAAAAATTTACTTCATAATTCGATGACTGTCTTGCAAGGGAGTCAGCTTGAATTAAACTCGCCACATTTAAAACATTTGAAGCTGAAATGGAACCATCTTCAAAGCTAGGACGTCTGCAACTTATTCTGTCTCGTTCATTTTGAACAGCTGAAATTAATATAAAAAACAAAATAGTATTGTGTCATTCATAACAGGTGAGTAAGTTACATAAGTCATAAAAAGTAATAACTTATTACTTATTATATAACTGAATTATCTGGGATTTTAGATTTATGAGTAAAATAACTTACCTTCTTTCCTCATTCCAGCTTTAAAGCATTTACGTAATCGACAATATCGACCTAAAAATCAAATACAACAGAAACAATTAAAGGTAAAAATTTTGTTTGAAACACAAAATAATGTATATGTATGATAATTAATAGTATGTAGTATGTATTAATAAGTGCAATGTAAAACAAATGAAAAAACTTACACTGATTTCTCTTGTCTTTGTCTACTACACAATTTCGATTAAATCGACAAGTGTACACATGATTCTTTCTCACCGAGCGCCGGAAAAAGCCTAAAACAATATAAAATCAAAATTGTAGTTGCCAGTAAACACAGAATGGTGAACTAAGGTTTGAAAATAAATTCTTAAACAAATGAATGTACAAATGACAAAAAAAATATATTCATACCTTTACAGCCATCACAACTGCTTGCTAAAATCAGAAAAATAATCAAAAATATCATGTTAAACAAGTACTAAATATTTTCATAAGTATTTTTGCTTTAAGTAATGTAACACGGTTGTAACAATGTGACATCATAATATATGTATATATCTATCTTACCTCCATAATGTTTCCCTGTCGCTCGATCACCACATATGCTACACATTTGATTGACACCGATATTTTGAGCACCGAGTCCAGCGTTTCCACTTGACGTATTATTATTATTATTATTTTGACTACTGTTCCTCTCACTTGTGGCTTCATGATTACTACTGTTACTACTACTATGATTGTTATTATTAGCACCATTATTGTTATTTGTACTTTCTTCAGTTCCTTCTGACTGTCCCATGTTGCGACTGCTGCTGTTGTTACTGGTATTATTATTACTACTGCTATTATTTAGCAGCCCGTTTCGTCTGCTTCCCAGTCCTGCATAAAATAAAAACAAAAAACAAAACAAAACAAAAATTAAGTTACATTAATTGCAATAAATTAAAAATCAAGATCATTTTTCTTTACACAATAGTCATTTTTTTCTATAATAACTAATAATCCAGTTCTACATTATAAATTATAAAAGCCAAATTATTTTTCATTCTTAAATCTCCTATACAAATTCATACATTTACAAATAAGTTCATAATTTTAATCCGAGAACCATTTAGGTAATGCCCGAGGAAACTAAAAGTGAAAGATGTGAACACACAGAGACAATCAACTGCTTAATAAAACTGCTTTCTCCCCCTTTCTCTGTTGTGTATTGTGTACTATAAATGATCAGTATACATGAACGTACATTTTCAATGAATAGTTTACTGTGATTACTGTGCACAATATTTTACTAGTATTTTGTCAGGCATTCAATACTCAATACAATTATTTTTATGCAATCAGAACATCTACATAAAATTGTATAGCCATAGATTTGCATTTTACATAATGTATTATGTATTTTAAATGGTAATATATTTTTTTCTAGTGATAAATAATCCGTAAATTATATCATACATGATACATGACAAATCATAAGGCATAGTATCAACAGACATATACACACGTATTTTGGACTGGAATGTTGCATGTTTGCAACTGTCCAGGTGTAACAAATGTAACAGGGCTACAGAATCAAAGTTCACCAATCAAATAAACATGCAGAAAAAACATATACTACTGTTATCATTTTACATTATTATGTTTTTGGTTCTTGTGTCTCATAATAAATAATACATACTATTAGGATGAAATATAAACTAATACTTTGATTCCAAATCACCGTTTCTCTCGTTCCTCTGTATCTGTGCATCAAAGGTACTTTACCAATAATAATAATAATAAATAATAATAATATAAAGTGAGTCTTATACTTCATTATCGCTTTATCATTCATTTGATAAATGTCTACATGTATTTGTACTCGTACTACACATTACATATAGCACATAGTACTCAGTATCTACTATTTAACACGTACAATGTACAATAACTACAACTACAAACTATATGGAAATTGGAAATGGAGAGGTTTACTATTTTCCTTTATGTGCAGACATCGATTGATGCATATTTGTAAATTGTGTACGTACAAACAAAATAATATAATATGCATATGTACACATTGCAGACTGTTTTTGTATGTATAGGGCAGTTAATTATTTCCCTTTGACATCTCCTTGTCTTTTATCGTCGTCAGAACCACGTGCATGACGTCTGGCTCGTATAGAGTCCCACAACGTGGACACACACCATAAACATGAACACATGAACATATAATAATATGCTGTACATATTCAGTCTCAGATTGTGTACATACCCCAAACTCCAAACTGAACCTCAATATTACTATACACACATACACACAATAATAATAATATAATATCACTACTCACAACTCACAACAGTCTAGATACTTTATATACTTATGTAGACTTCAAAGTTCATAATATATTATAGCTTGTATTTATTTATTCATTTTTTGTAAGTATTTATTTCGGTCATATACTCGAAATATAGACGATAGGCGTACGCATTGAAGCAGGCAGGCATATTTATATATGTGCATGTACTCTACACATTGGGTTCATCATCTATCATCTAATTAAATGTTCCTCTTACTTTCTTACACTGTTTCCAGATGATTTAATAGTCCATAGTACACTTTACATTTTATACTGATGCTGAAGATGATGACCATTTAATTTACTTTTTTCCACTATGTACAATAACAGTTGTTTCAATTTTTTCAGCCTATCTTAAGCTTCATTCCGTTTTAAGAGTTTTTATAGTTTTTTTTTACTATTTATAACTAATTGAACTCGATTTTTAAAATCATTTTAAAAAATATTATGGAATGCTTATATAGTTACATAAGACACGACGGTTGATGGTACATGTACCAGAATTATTATCGTACCTTTTTATGCATGAATAATAAAGAATATTGATACTGTCAACACCTATAAAGATTGTATACATTGAATTCTCTATACAAGTTTCCACTGCTTCGAATCAACTCAAAATCAATATAATGTATTATACTAATTTTGTCCTGCAGTCACGTTTTGTCTCCCACTCTTCATATTCCATTTATTGTTTTTATTTGACACTACAACAGTTGGCTGAGAATAAAATGCACATTGCACATATCTACATAAAACATATAACACATTACAGGGATTTGAAATAGCTGCTTCTTCAATTAAAGACATGTGCACTATTATACATAAGCTTGGTATAAAAATCATTAAACGATTCCAATCCTGTTCCAACTTGACGAGAGAAAAGAGATGTGACAGCTGAGGGCAGAAACCAAAGATAGTAGCCCAATAATTAATTAATTCACATACATATGCATAACAGAAAACAGAAACCAACAATAGCTTGTTCGCCTCAGTTACATTTTACATAAAATACAGAGTAATGGGTGATGGGCTTTAGTTCTCATTTCTCCTTTCCTATGTTTCCTCTCAGGTGAAAATTGTACAACAAAAATTGAGGTATGTAGTATTTAGTCTATAGTATATAATTTCCTATAAGCGAATATATGAGTCATGTGTGTAATTTATGTTGTGATTTGAAAACATTTACTCTCTGGATAACTACTAGTTCCCTATAACCTGCATGTACAATGTACAGATAATACCTGAAAAAGTTGCAGTGTTTTTAGTTTTCATGGACAACTCAGTTTTAGATTTTAGATATGCTTAATCCTCCCCTTCACCATTAAATTGATCATTTTTATGTTATAGGATAGGTTATAGTTTATAGTATTTGATGGTTACTCTAATGACATTTGATATTGTGATTATTGATGATGATAAGATGGGATATCTTGGTCGAGTGTCGAGTGTCACCAATTTTGTTATTTTCTGCAGCCTTTGCAAGAACGTAAAGTGTACACTTGACTTACATCATGAAACACGTGAGATAAAATCCTTCACAATATATGTATTATGCATACTACTGTATACTGTATACCTTGCATAAAAAACATGTACATTTTGTACATCTACTAAAAGCTATAGCTTAACTGTACAATGTACAATTAATACACATTTTGTATAATTAATAATTACAAACTATTTAAATAAGTCTCAATGCAAGATACATAAAAAGTTATAAAAGGCCTTGTAATTCAAAGATATAAATATATATCTATACAATGAACAATAAGTAAAAATAGTCAACTAAAAATAAATTCATTGACTTAAAAATCTGTCACTCAGATATTGCGGTACATTGTACACGTACTGAGGAACTGACAACAATACCTGGAAACTGAAATGAAACCACTTTGACGTTTTTTATTTTTCATACAAATTCATGAATAAATTTCACGACAGGTTTCTATATCATATTTTTATAGATCTAAATATACATAAATGCATTCTACATACAGCATACAACACGAGGAAAACAAAAAAGGTAAAAATACTAAGTAGAATAATAATTATTATAAATATGAAATCTGAAATATTAGACAAATTATTTCTCACAATAATGATTACATGGAGCTTCGAAATATGTGGAACATGTGATAAGTGATAATGTAATCGGAATCGGCAATCAAAGTTGTATCAAAAAGTAATTCACATGCATCATTCATAATTCAAAATCCTTCTCTTTTGTTCCAAGAAGTTTGTAAATATTTGTTTGTGCATCGACGATCCAAGCGACAGAATGTACATATATGTAAATATTACATATTATATGTATTGATGTACCGAGTACCGAGCTCCTGTCCCGTTAAAAACAAGAGTATTTCTGACGTATGGATGGGATTCCAATATTGTTGCTACTCAGTTCTGCATTTCATGATTAAACAAATAATGTTCTAAAATTTGATGATTCAAGTAAAATATCTCATTATTTCTACACCCTTTGTTAAACAGTAAAATAGGTACAGTGTACAGTGTACAGTGAACACATAACACATGTATTGTATTACATGTTACATACCATAGTATTATGTAAAATAACAATTGTATCATTTTGTTACGTCAGGATGGAACCTCGGCAAAATGTTCTGTTTGCACTTTATTGACGTCTCTTTTCTACAAGTATGATATTATTTATGAATTTGTACAGTTTAAATTCCCTAGCACGTTAATACTTTCTCTATCTCTGTGTCTACTTTTGTTTGAATAAGATCAAACGGAAAATGGAAATATGTCAGGATTCTGTTCAACATTGATTCATGTTTATTCATTTTAGAATTTACAAGAGAGATAGATGATAGAGTAACATTTTATGAATAGTTGTGTATTGTGCATTGTGTATGAATGCCCAATATGCATTGATGCAGTTTCAAATCCATTACTGTTTTTTTGTCATTTACAATAACCATCAAACTCATTATGATGTTGTTTATTGTAAAGTAATTTCTAAATACTAAATACCAAATAACACAAAGCTATTGCTGTTTCAGTAATTTATTTATGTGCAAGAAAAATTTATGATTGAGCAATCTCTGATTATGGATACTCTTCATTCTTAATTCTTAATCATCAGTTTTCATTTCAAATTTAATAATTCATAACAAAAAAATGGAGCAATTATTTCATAAATAGTAACTAAGCAATTTAAATTGGTCATCATCGTCACTCATCAAATATTCAGGCAAAAAGTCACCAGCCAAAAAATATGAAGCATTGAATTGAATGCTTCAAAATACATACAAAACTCATGTCACTTCACCTACAATCACACACACATGCATGTACATTGTACACGTTCATAATACACATAATACATAATACATAGATACACAGAACTAAAGAATCGGACATCCAAAACCCAAAACGTACCGGTATTCACGTCGACAAATGTCAAAGCATTTGATTCACTCTGGTGCTTGTAATTTTGTTTGATGACGGAAAGCATTATGATCATATGTAGAACGTAAACTCATTCACTATAATAATAATTATTGTTGTTCATCATAACTGCTGCTTACAAAGAATTTTGACACTAGTCCCTAGTGCGTCACTATTATTTCCAAACTTGGTAAAAATTGGAAATCCAGAAATCCAGAAAGGATGAATAAATTTCCAAATTTAATTCCATTTACACATTCCTACGATATGTAATTTCACGTAAACCTTTGAATTTATATTTTGAAGTAAAAACTGTACTATAGTTTACGAAATGATATGAAGGAGTACAATAATACAATATTATTACTTATTATAGTAAAAATCCGTCCTCATTTTCCTGTATTTTTCCTTTGAAAATGCAGGTAAAAACACTATGACTGATGATTCAATATTGTCACACACATATTATGCATCTATATATTTTCTTATTGTGTAATACTCTCTTTTCTCTTTTATGAAAACTCAACTGTTTAATTTGAATTAATGCTTTGTGTTTAAACAAAGATGTTCCTATTCATATTTTGTCTTGCCATACTTAAGTGTCATCGTGTAAATTAAATGCATTTTATTTAACTTTGCACAACAGTTGTACACACTCCGACTCCAAATCAACAACGCTTGAAAATGACTAAAATCACCTAAATTACTTGATTGAACAAAGACAAACACAAAGACTCATTTTTCAATTGACGAAAAACAGTAATTATTATTATTTTATTCCAAAGACTAGAAGAATTTTTTAGCAAGAACTTGAAAATTAACTTATTTATTATTTATGTTTTTACGACTAATTCAATTGCCACGATTTTTAGATTTTAGATAAACTTTTAAAGACTAATTATTATTATTGATAGGATAAAAAATTTTGCACTTTTTATTAATGTGTTTTCCAATCATTTAGACAACAATGATTTAAATGTGTGTACACATGTTAATAATAACTAATTTTACAAGTGGTTTCCTTGTCACTTGTCGTTTATGTAAAATGTAAACATGTGCGTAGGACACGACAACTCGGGATAAACTGAATAGATTATTGTTATGTTGTATTATATTATATTATGTTATGATGTGGATGATACGCCAACCAAAGACAGAGGGAGAGGTAAGAAGGTATTGGAACTATATAATAATATATTATTACAAATGAACCAACACTCCATTGTTGTTATTATTAGTCACTCGACTGGAAATAAATAGATAAATGAAAGCTCCAGTCTCAAGTGAGGAACTTGAGTCAGTTGACACTTCTGTATAAATGTAAATGGACTGAGACCTTTGAATAGACGTATACACTATACACGTTGAGAATATGAATATATTATATATTATATACCATGTATATATGGAGAAGCAAAACGAGGAGCTAAGCTATACACGAGACACGAATGTAACCGGCCGCGGGCCGGGACTAACTAGCTGAAAGTAAAGAACTGTCCAGACAAAATACAAAAACACAAAACACAAAATCCTCTCTCTCGTTCACACGACGCTTCCTCCTTTTTCTTCGTGTCTCTTTCCTTCTTGATCAGAAATACTTGTGCAGTCAGCAATGCACAATGTATAATATATCAAGGGGAATAAAAATCTCCGTCTTTTTCATTTTATGAAATGACCTACAGTCTATAAAATCTTTATTCTTATTTACTTTATAATATAAATAAATAATTAATGTATGCATTACAATATGTAAAATGTACAACATTCAAGCAATATGATCCTGTATCCCATAGCATATACTTCTTTTAATATCCGCATGTACAACACACAACACCCTACTACACAACTACATAAATTAATGCATTACAACTTTAAAGATAATAGGAGGAAACTATACCAGAATTATCGGCAGTATAACATTATATTATTGGTATGTTATGGATTATGGAAGACATTAGAGGCTGTTAGAACTTAGAACACGACGACAAAAATTAACATCATTATTTTACTATTATATAAATACTATTTTGTAGTGTGTATCTATATATATCTATATTTATATATATGCTATATACAGTGGGTAGTTGGTACTGTGTATAATGGCACAAAGCCGCTCTTTTCTGCTTCTAAATATCTATGTAAAGTTACTATTTGTACTCATGTATGATAGCAGTAAAGTCACTAATAATCATAATGCAATAACATCATATTTATACACTGGAAACAAGTGTACTATTACTTCACTACATTATTAAAATATATATGTCTGTGTACTTATATCTGTATCACGAAATTACGTACATACATCATACATCATATATACACAACTCCGTCATATTCATGAAAACTATTCTACAATATTATAAGTTATAAGTAAGTACTTTCATGCACGTAGTTTTACGGGATTTAATCATCAAGACAGTATAATATTATTATTATTATACCTCAAGATACTACACATTACACATATCCTCCTACTATCTATAATACAATTTTCTTGTGAGAAGGATCTTTCTTTAACTACTGGCTTATGATACTTACTTCACGGATATAGATTTTATGTTTTATAGCTGACCAAGACGACTAATGTTGATTGAATCCGTGATATATGTACACAAGTTGGCTACGCTCCGCGCGCAGACCGGAGGCAAAACCAGAAAGGCTATTGTTGTATCAGATATTTCAACAAAAATCCCAATGTACTATGCGCTCGCTACGCTCGCGCCAGGGCAAAATC
>JABASP010003228.1:0-15047 GCA_019776565.1 Sminthurinus signatus | reverse complement strand
ACTCCAACTCCGAATCCGAATCCGGCTCTGTCTATCGTCAGCAGCTTACAAAAACAAACCATGCCAACGGTTTCGAAATAATATGCAAATTTTCATCCCAATCCCAAACGTTTTCTAGTTCCATGACAACGCAAAACTTTATTGAAATTTCTTTTTCAAAGGTTTATGAAAATACCAAGTAATTTAAAATGCTGTTGTAGGGATTTGAATTTTAATTTTAATAAAATCCTCACTCCAAAATGCTTCAAACTTTAGGAGGAAAGCTTTAATTATTTCTTATTTCAACTAAAAGTGTTTGTAATTTGTTTCCGCTAATTTTACGTCATCAAGATTAACTTTACCCTTTATTTGAATTTTGAATTGTATTTTTCAAAGCTCATTTTGCTTCATCTGTTGCTCTTTCTACAGGTTTTGGGGTCTGTGTGAATCACAGATTTGGTTAAATGGCGTCAGAATTGCACAATTTATTTTGTTTTTCCCTGTTGACAGCGATCATTTTCAGCAAGTGGCGTCAGGTTTACATATGCAAAAATTCCAAAAAATTTTTGGCAATTTTAGCCCTTTGACCTCGTCAAGTGTCAAGTGTCCCTCAACGAACTTGAATCGGCTTGAAAATCCACAAAAAGCCTCATTTTAACCCCCCTTAAATAGTCTAGTGTACAAAAATTAGCTTTCAATGAGACACAGACGGACAACGGACAACAAAAACAGAAACAGTGAAAGCAAAAAACAATAATACTCAGCTCCGCTCCCTAAAAATAAAAAATAAAAACAAGCTCTTTTTTAAGCATCACTGCTGAACTGGTTCCACAAAGGAGATTTCCTATTCATTTAACACAAGACAATATTCACTATACAAAATACTCTATACGCAATACAGTGCATTATACTTTTTATTTGTGACTAAGCCCTAAAAATTTCCACCCAGCTTTTTTTTCTCCTGCTTCTCTTTTTGTAATGTAAATGAATGGTTTGGAGTTTGGAGTATTTTGTATTTAGTATTTAGATTTTAAGAGGATGGAGAATTAACAAGTTAAGATAAAGAACTTCCCCCGTTCTTTTTTCCTGTCCCCGTCCTCGTCAAATCAAATCAATCCTTTTTCCCTTTCCCTTTTGTTTTCCCTTGCAATTCTTTCCGTTCTTTCCGTTCTTTTTTCTTTCTCGGGGGTTTGCGGATTTGAGCATCCACAATCCAATCCACAATGAAGAACGGAGAATAGAGAATAGAGAATAGAGAGCGGAGAATGGAATGGAGTCGGCTTGGATCCAAAAAGGAAATTTTGATTGTCTCTGCTCTTCTTTTCTTCTCTTCTCTATTATTATGATGCTAACTAAAGATGCTGATGCTGATGATGATGATGATGAGGCTGATTATGCATATAACGTACAACAAATTTTTCTGTTGGCTCTCCTCTTCTCCGATTTCAAACCCTTTTTTACGTACATAACACGCTCAATGTTCAATCCTCAGAGTAAAATGTAATGTGTAAAATAGAATGTGTACAGCATATCCGACGAGAGAAAGAGAAGAGAGAGCTTTTGCAAATACTTGTAGTTTTGCGTATAGGTATTTTGAATAAGCATCCGCCACTTTGATATTTTCTATTCTTGTACTCTTCAGAGCAGACTGAGTCTTCAACAACTCATTTTGTCTCCGCGGTTCGCAGATACTAGAACAGCTTTCGAGTAAGTTTACAACACGTCCATTTTCAAGCTACCTTTTATTGTTTTTTTTTACCGTTTTTACCGTTTTTTTGTGCAAAAAAAACTAGTGCGTTTTTTTACCCTGGGTTTTTATTTGCAAAATATTGGAAATATTTTGGAAATATTCCATATTTTTTTCAGCATCAGTGGTCAACTTTTAAATTTGAAATTGGAATTTAGTTTTTGTGATACTTGAGAATAATTGAGAATAATTGAGAATAAAAGCCCAGGATTTTTTAAAAAAAACTCTGCTTGTGTGATTTTGAATTTGAAAAAAAGTGAAATTTTGTGCTTGTGAAAATTAGAAAAAGTTGTGATTGTTCTTGTTTTGATTTCTTGTAGTTTTTTAGGAAATCTCAAGGGCTGTTCCTCATTCCGGGAGATTTAAAATTCAAGAAAAGAAAGGAAAAACGAGGGGTCCATTTTTTTCCATTTTAGTCCTGGACCGTGTGTGAATTTGTAAATAAATTAAAAATAAAAAGTGCTCCCTTGAGGAAAGAAAGAGAAAGTCGTCGTCATGGTTATTGAGAGGAAATCAGAGGGACCGGATCCGGATCCCACCGAGTACTTGTTCGTCTCCCTCGAACAAAAGAGGATCGATCAGACCAAACCCTACGATGGTAAAACCGCCTGTTGGGTTCCGGATGAAAAGGAAGGGTTCGTCATCGGGACCATCAAGGGCACAAAGGGGGACTTGGTCGAAGTCGAAGTTCCTGATGGTGGAGTAAGCGCAAAAACAAATATATAAAATACATGAAAAAAGTTGCTCAAATGCTGTATTTACCACAAAAAATACATTCACATTCATTCATCCCACATTTCAGGAAAAACCTGAAGAATGAAGAATGAATTTAATTTTCAGCATGAATTTAATTTAATTTTGTTTGTTTCTTCTTTTTTTTTCAGGTGAAAACATTCAAGAAGGATTTGGTGGGTCAAGTGAATCCCCCCAAATACGAAAAAGCTGAGGACATGTCCAACTTGACCTATCTTAATGACGCCTCCGTCCTTCACAATTTGAGACAACGTTATTACCACAAACTCATCTACGTGAGTCCAAAATATTAAAAATATTAAGTGTATTAAGTATTAAGTATTTTTCTTTTAATATTTTCCCCATTTTTCAAAGCATCCATCTTTTTTCATGCGCTAGTTTTGTTCATTGGCCTAAATAAAAAAAGGATAGGAAACAACGTACAATTTTCAGCGTAGATTCAAAGCAGAAGAGAAAATAGAATAGAAAGAAAGAGAATGTACTGTTGTGTATTTTATATTGTGCTGATCCCGGGCACATTTTACATTTTCCATTTTCCATTGTGTGTTAATACGAATACGAACAGCTTTGAAAAATACATGTACATTGCACAATGTAATGAGTTGTAAATGTTCCAAGGAAATTGTTCATGTTGTGCAAAGAGTCTCTTCTCATTCTCATTCTCGCTCTTCTTCTCATTCTCATCCGTTGCGATGCTCCGCTCATGTTCATGTACAGAAATAGAAATTTCTCAGCTCCGTCTCCGACTCATTCTCAGTCTCAGTCTCAGCTTCATCTCCTTCTTCGTCTTGAATTTGAGTTTAGACTTGAAGTTGGACTTTGTTTGTATGTTTGTATGAGTACGAGTTTTAGTATGAGAAGCGTTCAAGAAAAACAGATATTTATATTTAAACACATGCACATTCCTTCTTCACTCTTTATCTTTTTCTCGTTCTCTGTATAAACTATAAACTCGAATGCTTTAGATACTTTGGATTTTTTTATATATTTTTTTATATGTTAAGTTTGATCCTGTGCGATGCGCATAATATTTATGTGGTGTGTACATGAAAAATCCTAAAGAATGAAGAATGAAGAATCAAATCAAACATAAAATATGGAATATTTCTACTAATAATTTTTGCAGTTTGCAGTTTGAAAAGTTAAGAGTTTGGAGGTGGAAAATTCAAGTATATTATTTATTTACAAACTATGACAAATTACTTGTTGACGTGACGTGAAAACCTACACGATGTAAACTAAAGCAAACCAAAGCAAAGAAAAGTAAATGCAATGATCATGAATTGAAGAAGCATGAAATGTAATATGGAGATGATGAGAAAATGTGAAAGGAATTAAGGTGATTACAACCAGACATAAAAATGAATTAAGGATTAAGCACATGAACATTGAGCACGAGTATAATTTTCCCAAGAGTATGCAAACAAATTATGCATGAAAAATGAGCTTTTTCCACAGTTCAACTACACACACACACAAGAGAAGGAGAAAAAGAGCGACAGAGGTAAAGACATGGAGACAGATGGAGATGATTTAGTGGGAATCCGAGATTCGGATTTTCAGACTGAATCCAAATTCTGTAAAGATTCACAGAATTACAGAATCACAGACTCAACCGATTCAACTAGTCGAAAGTTGAAAGTTGAGAAACAAATGTTTTAATTTAACATGATAAATCCTCCAAATGCCGACTGAAGACTGTACATAAAAAACGTGTAAAGTGCATAAAAAAGCAGAGAGTTTTGAGCTTTGAGTTTTGAAAGAAATCCTTATTTTCATAAAAGATCAATGTAATCTGTAATATGCACTGGATCTGGATTTGGATTTGGATTTCAAGGGATTTGAACGGACGTGGAAAATGTGAACAGGGAATATGTCAAAAAAATTAATGGATTTTCAACAGTTTCAAATTTATGTACTCGAGAGAGAGAGAGAGAGAAAGAGAGAGAGTTTTTAAGGTGAATTTTCTTGAGGTTGGAATTGGAATCATAAAGAAGCATGTAAAAAGTAAAAAGAAAAAAAACGTTAGGTTAAAAACAGAGAAAGGGAAAAAGAAAAGAGAGGAAAAATCAGGACATGAGATTTTCATTTTCATTTTATCACAGTAGAAAACCAAAGACCGAACCGACCTAAATAATTCTGACTGCATGTAAAAATAAATACAAAATACAAAACACACAAGCAGAAAATGAGACAGAGGAAGAGAAAGAGGAAAATAGAAGAGAAGCTTTGACTTATTTTAAAAAGAAATGTGCATACATTTAAAATGTGCACATCATCAGAATATAAAATATCGTACATCGTACATCGTACATAATACTCACAAGATATAGACTCACAAGGGAAACTTGTCTTGAATCTTTAATCTTCAGTGTACATAATATTGAACATTGAACATTGAACAAGACAAGAAAAATATGTACGAAGAAAACTTGAGATTTTTTATACATGTAATTTTTCGGTTCAGTTTCCCCTTCTCTCTTTTTCTCTTTCACTTCAACTTGATGTATATTCAGTATTCAGTATTCAGATTCAGAGTCAGACGTCGGTTTTGAAAGGGGAATGCGAATTTACGGGGGTCTGTTTTCTGTTCTCTGTGTACTTCTGTTATTCTGTGAACATGTGAAAATAGAAATGTTGATGATGACGATGATGAAGCCATCGGCATCTTCACATGTTTGCACATTGTACATTTTGTACATGCTTTGACTACGACTACAAACTACAAATATTTGAAGCCTAAAGAACGTAAAGACCGTGTGTAAATGAATATGATGTGAGATGTTGAATGTTGGATGTTGAATTGGAGGTCGACTGAGAAAAGTTGAAAAAGCTATTTCCGTTTTGTCTCACTCTGCACAAATTTCACATGCACATTTTACATTTTCAAATGCTCCTCTTTAGTCTTTAGTTCATTTTGTAAAAATTTCCATTGAAACTTGTTGAATCTAAAATAAATATTACGAATTACGAATGCTACAGCGTTCTTCCAAATTGAAAGTATCAGAACATTTTCATTTTTCAGCAAATAATATGCACAAACAAAACTGTGGAAAATCCAAAAATATGTAGAATGCAAATAATTTGACTCAAATATACTGTATGAAAAAAATTACGTAATTTTGATAATTGATGATCAATCTCTATACTCAATGTGACACAAGATTTTACTCAAAAAGATTACTCCAAGTTTGGAGAACAAACGATCAACCTATTACTTAAGATTTTGAAAAATGGACGAGAAAATAAAAAACGGCGTTGAATTTCGTCATCTGGTATTCGTAAATTTTTATTAAGAGAAAGTATGAAAAATACTAAACGGGATCAAATGGAGCATTTTTTTTTGAAGTTTAAAGCAAAAATTAGGTAGAATAGAAACCTTTATTAGCTAATTTTTGTGCCTACATGAACAATGAACAACTTTTCATAAGATTCATCCTGAATTTTACCATCTATGATCTATGATAAGTGATAAATTATGATTGATGAGGATAATGTTAAAAACTGTGGAAAAAATATGGAACTTTTTTACTTTGATTTGAATTGAACAGACTTATTCTGGTCTCTTTTGTGTGGCCATCAATCCATACAAGCGTTACCCCATCTACACGGCCCGTGCCATGGCCATCTACAAGGGAAAGAGGCGTAATGAAGTTCCTCCCCATCTTTTCGCCATGTATGTAAAAATATAAGAAATAAGAAACATGAAGATAACACGTCATTTATTTATTTATGTCAATTGTCATTTCCTCAACCTAAAAAATCCAATTTCATTTTCATACACATAAAAAGTATAATAATAATAATAATGTGTTTTTGTTCCTCCTCACAGTTCTGACGGTGCTTACTCCGCCATGATGCAAAGTGAGTCAAAATTCAAAGCACACATGAAAATAAGAAATAAAAATTCAAAAATATTATACTTGACATTTACACAAAATTCTTGAATGTACAGTGTACAGTTATTTTCTCCAGCGTTGAAAATTAATAATGGGTTTTTATCTCTTTTTGTTCTTCACAGATCACGAGAATCAGTCTATGTTGATCACGTACGTTTTTATTCTCATCCTCACTCAAATCTAAGACTTCATTTTCCTCATGCCAATTATTGTAAAATAAAAGAAATATCCCATGTCAAAAATGTCTTGCAATTTCTAATGTAAAAATTGTTTAAATATGTGAATGTGAAAACAGAGGAGAATCTGGTGCCGGAAAGACTGAGAACACGAAAAAGGTCATTGCCTACTTGGCCGATGTCGGTGCCACCACAAAGAAAACCGACGCATCCGTGAAGAAGGTCAGAACAAAAACCGAAAACCAAAAAAAAAAACACAAGTCAAAATTCTCACTAAACTTTTTATGAGATTTTTCAAATATTATAGACAAAATTCAATCATTTTGTATGAAATATGTTTTGCATTTGATGTCGTAGGTCTCCCTTGAAGATCAAATTGTGCAGACCAATCCCGTACTTGAGGCTTTCGGTAACGCCAAGACCACCCGTAACGATAACTCCTCTCGTTTCGTAAGTACAACAACAACAACAATTTTACTTTTATTTATCTTTTCTTGTATAACCTTTTTTAAAAGTCAGGATTTTGATTAATTTGCCGAGACAAATGAAAGGCCTTTTAAGAGATCTTTTTCAATTATGCAGTTTTTAAATACGTAAAATTAGTAAACGGCGTCCAACTTTGACACTCAATATTCAATATAATTTTATTTCCACTGGTCAACTGAGGTCTTAAATTTCTTTTTTCTCAATCCACAGGGTAAATTCATCCGTATCCATTTCGGTAACACTGGTAAATTGGCTGGTGCTGATATTGAAACCTGTACGTAAAAACTTTTGTAAATTTCATACCACTTTGTACGATTACTTTATACATTTTTAGTCTCGTTATTATATTGTTAAAATTAAATATTAAATGAATGAAATGTCTTTAATTAATTAATTTTTGTACTCAGATTTGCTTGAGAAGGCTCGTGTCATCTCTCAACAACCCCTCGAGCGTTCTTACCACATCTTTTACCAACTCTTGTCCGGCGCCATCCCATACATGCGCGACCTCTGTTGCTTTGAGAAGTTTGCAGTCACTGACTTCCACTTTGTGAGCCAGGGTAAAACCACCATTCCCGGAGTTGATGACGGTGAAGAAATGGTTGCCGCCGATGAGGCTTTCGACATCTTGAACTTTAGCAAGGAGGAGAAGGAGAATGTGTACAGAATCACCGCCACTGTCATGCACATGGGAGAGATGAAATTCAAGCAAAAGGGTCGTGAAGAACAAGCTGAACAAGAAGGAACAGCTGTAAGTTCAAGGATATCTATAATAATGAAAAAATTTTATTGTAATAATAATTGAAGCCCTTGGGACGACAACAGCACTCGATATGTGCGGTTGCTATGGTTACGCCCATATCGAGTGCTGTTTTCATCCCAAGGGCTTCAATTATTATTATTAAAGTTTTCGATGTAACTTTCAAGTTTCGATACTAAATTCGAAATTGACCTCTTGACCTTTTACTTGTTTTTGATTATAAGGAAGGAGAGCGTATCGGAAAATTGTTGGGATTGGGATTCGAGGACTTGTACAAGAACTTCCTCAAGCCCAGGATCAAGGTCGGAACAGAGTTCGTCGTCAAGGGTCAAAACGTCCAACAGGTCAACAACAATGTTGGTGCCATGGCCAAAGCCATCTTCGATCGTCTCTTCAAGTTCCTCGTCACCAAGTGTAACATGACTTTGGACACCAAACAAAGACGTGACACTTTCATCGGTGTCTTGGATATTGCCGGTTTCGAAATTTTCGACGTAAGATTTTTTTCGATGTCGAAAAAAAACTCGAAAATGATTTAATCGAATTTTTATTATGCTGTTGCAGTATTTATTATTCGAGAATGGCTTTTAAGTATTTTATCGATGGTTGTTTTTAAAGTATTTTTTATTTTTTTTTGGATGAATACAGTTCAACGGATTCGAACAATTGTGTATCAACTTCACCAACGAGAAGCTCCAACAGTTTTTCAACCATCACATGTTCGTCCTCGAGCAGGAAGAGTACAAACGGGAAGGTATTGACTGGGTCTTCATGGATTTCGGTATGGACTTGCAAGCCTGTATCGAGCTCATGGAGAAACCCATGGGAGTCTTCTCCATCCTTGAGGAAGAGTCCATGTTTCCAAAAGCCACTGATCAAACCTTTGCCGCCAAATTGGTCAACACTCACTTGGGTAAATCCAGTGCCTTCGTCAAGCCCAAACCACCAAAGCCCGGTCAAGTTGAAGCTCATATGGCCATTGCCCATTACGCCGGAACTGTACCCTACAACATTGGAGGTTGGTTAGAAAAGAACAAGGATCCCTTGAACGACACCGTCGTCGATCAATTCAAGAAGGCTTCCAATGCTCTCATCGTCGAAATCTTTGCTGATCATCCTGGACAATCCGGAGGTAAATTTGAAATTTAAAATTAAAAGTCAAACTCAAAGAAATTTAACATTTTTTCCCCAGTGAAAGTAAAACCAAGTGAGTTTTGGTTCTAATAAGTTTTCCTTCTTTTTTGTTATTGAGTAGGAAAGGACGAAGGAAAGGGTAAGAACGAACAAGAATATCACAAATCCAAATTCAAATTACCGACAAGAAATTAAAGATAGATTTTTAAACAGAAATAAGCTACATCAATATTTACACACTTTTAGAATTTTTTCAACCTTTTTTTTTAAATTAAGTGGAATTTTTTATACTTTCAATATTCAATAATCATGTCTCATCCCTCATGAGCTTTTAGACATCCTTGAGTATTATCAAGTTTGTCTATTAGTTCTTGGAGTATTTTGAGATTTAGGTGTATTTTTAGGCAAATGAAATCGTAAATGAATTTTGAACGATGTCATGTGCACATTCCTAATTTTTATTGCAATTCTTTTTTTTTGCTACGTTGATTTTTTGCAATATCTTTTTTGTACTTAATTTTTGGCCACTTTCTTGCTTTTCCACTCCTTTTAAAAGAGCAATAATTACTATTAATATTTTAATCAAACATCATTTAACATTTAATGAATTAAAAATTCTAACGGGAACTGAAACTCGGAGACGTCTCGACTCTTGACTCAGAAGCCAAGCACAGAAAGTAAAAAGCAAAGGATGAAAAGAGAAACGGCGTGTATTTAAATAATGTGTAAATTTGGAATCAGGTGGTGGCCGAAAGAAGGGAGCTGGTTTCGCTACCGTCTCTTCCTCATACAGGGTATATTTTCATGAACTTTCTATTTGCATTCATGTTCGTTTTTTGTTTTCCCCCTTGTCCGAAAAGTATGTAAAACAACCCAAAAATTGGGGATGTTCATCTTTAATGTAGACTCTGTATTTGTATCTCTTGTCCTCAGAGACTTGGTGACGGTCAAAGTTTTTTCTGTCTTTTTAATAAATTTCTGTCGACTGCCCATAAAAACAGTCTTTATACAAATTCTGTCAGAAATGTTGTAAAACTGTCACAAAGTCTCGGCCTGTTGATTGTTCACCCTTCCCTTTTTGTTCAAAGGTTTTTATTTTGACTCTTTTTTACTGAAGAAGAGGATGGTTGATTTTTAAATGTCTGTACCTTTGATTTTTGATAGTTGATAGTTGACGTACAATCAATTTTGTCCATATAAAAAACTGTGTATGGAAATTGACAGTTTGCACTGTACTGCATAGTGTATAGTGTATTTTGTATAGCCAATAGATATAGCCTATTGGGTTTTACATTTTGTGTTCTCCCTTTGACCCTTTGACCCCTTTGACTTTTGCCTTTGACTTTTCCCTTTGACTTTTACCCCTTTGTATAAATTTACTTTGTATAGATAACTGCACAAGGTATCTAAATATTGTTGTTGTTTTCCCCTTAAATACCAGTGAAAGTCCTTTCTTGGTTTTTTTTTTAGATTTTCTAGAAGAATTGCATTACATTAAATTAGTTTGGTTAGATTAAATTCATGGTAAAAATCCACAGGATCAAATCTATGGATTGGATTTAAATTTTCCCCCAGTGTACTGATCTACACTGTAGGTCTGGTTTGTTGAATGTACGTTTATCCTTCATGTTTGTTATTGTTTGTTTGTTTGTCTCTCCCTCCCCCGAAATTTAGTTGACGAGTTAATGACGTCATCTTGGCAATTGGCACACAAGACAGGTCATCCAGTCAAATCAAATTTACAAAATACCTAAAAAATAAATACATGTATCTACTGATATGTATAACTTTTTCTTGATCTTACCTGAGTTCATTTTTCTTCTTTTCGTGTTTCAATGCTTCCCAAAAATAGTTCTCATCTTTCCTTTTGCTTTTGAAAGTACTTCAAAATTAAATGTTTGTCACTAAAAAATTTCATATAAACATTTAACCAAAATGTTAAAATTCCCGCTTGAAATGTGTATTTTTAGTTGTAGTGAGTATCGATTTTTGTTGCTTTCTTTTTTATTCATGTTGCCTTTTAAAGTAAAAAAGGCTTTGCGTTGAGCATGAAAACAGTTTTCAAATTTCAAATCAAATGTTTAAACTTTTTGGTTGATTTTTTCCCTCGTGATTTGTGATGCTTAATCTTGGATGATTGAAAAAAGTATGAACATGAAAATAATATATTTTTGAAATGAAACCCTCCTTTAGGAACAATTGAACAACTTGATGGCCACTTTGAAGGCAACTCAACCCCATTTCATCCGTTGCATCATCCCCAACGAGCTCAAGACTCCAGGTTTGTAACCATAACAACAACAACTTTTAAAATACTTTTTAAAAGAATTATTTCTAAAAAGAACAAATGATGATTAATGACTCAATAATATTTACATGTTTTTCTCAGGTTTGGTTGACGCTCACTTGGTCATGCATCAATTGACCTGTAACGGTGTGCTTGAAGGTATCCGTATTTGCCGAAAGGGATTCCCCAACAGGATGCAATACCCCGACTTTAAACACCGGTACAACATACAACATAATATTTATTGTACATTTTATTCAGACTTATTTTCAAAATTGTAAAAACCCCGCCAAAAGTTTGAGTTGAACTAATTTAAATTTAAATATCTTTAATTGTTTCGTTTAGATACTTAATCCTCGCCCCCAACCAAATGAAGGCTGAGAAGGATGACAAGAAATGCGCTCAAGCTTGTTTTGATGCCGTTGAGTTGGATGCTGATAAATTCCGACTTGGACACACCAAAGTCTTCTTCCGTGCCGGAGTTTTGGGAGAACTTGAAGAAATCCGTGATGCTCGATTGGCCCGTATCATCACCTGGTTGCAATCCTCCATCCGTGGTTACCTCTCACGACGTGACTACAAGAAACTCCAAGATCAACGGTATTTACAAAAAAATGCCTAACAAAAATCCCGCCAAAATTTTAAATTATAAAAATACCACACTAATGTATTTTGAATTTAAAAGTATTTTTGAGAATGTTGGAGAATCATTTTAATAATGTTGATATTTTTGTAATCTTTTTCAGTCTCGCTCTCCAAGTCGTCCAAAGAAACTTGCGTCAATACACCAAGTTGCGATGCTGGCCATGGTGAGTCCATTAAAAATATTAAATTATTAGAGGTCAATTTCAAAAATTGGAGGTTTTAAATTCTTTAAGGAACCTTTTTACATGAAATTAATATTTTCCAAATTTTCCACTAGGTGGCATTTGTGGGTCAAGATCAAGCCCATGATCGTTGTCCCAGAGAGCTTTGAGGTCATCAAGGAGGTGAGTCAATCGCATTGAGGTCAAATTGAGGTCAAATTAGAAAATTCCAAAATTAGATGAACAAAAAAAAGATAGATCCTTTAATTTTGGTGGATTTTTTTTGGGTTGTTTAGAAATTGGAAGAGAAGGCCGCCAAAGCCAAGGAAGCTTTTGCCAAGGAAGAGAAACTCCGCAAGGAAGCTGAAGCCAAGAACAGCAAGATCCAAGCTGAAGCTGATGCTCTCCGCAAGCAACTTGAGGAACAACAAGGAATGAAGGGTAATGCCCAACAAATCATCTCCAAGATCACCTCTCAAAAGGCTGACCTCGAGTCTCAACTCTCATCCGCCCAAGACCGTTTGAACAAGGAGGAGGAGACCCGCAACCAACTCGCCCAACAAAAGAAGAAGATGGAACAAGAACTCGCCAGTCTGAAAAAGACCCTTGAGGATGTTGACCTCGCCGTCCAAAAGAATGACCAAGACAGAACCACCAAGGAGAACCAAATCCGCAACTTGAACGACGAAATCGCCCACCAAGATGAACTCGTCAACAAGTTGAACAAGGAGAAGAAACAACTCCAAGAACAAACCCAAAAGACCGCTGAGGACCTCCAAGTACAAGAGGACAAGGTCAACCATTTGAACAAGGTCAAGACAAAGTTGGAACAACAACTCGATGAATTGGAAGACTCTTTGAACCGCGAGAAGAAACTCCGTGGAGATATTGAAAAGACCAAGAGGAAGGTTGAGGGTGACCTCAAGTTGACCCAAGAGGCCGTCGCTGACCTCGAGAGAAACAAGAAGGAACTCGAACAAACCATCCAACGCAAGGACAAGGAAATCTCCAGTTTGGCCGCCAAACTTGAAGATGAACAATCCTTGGTTGGAAAACTCCAACGTCAAATCAAGGAGCTCCAAGTAAGTTTTTTTTTAAATGAGGTCAATTTTTGAAAGAGGTCAACTTTTAAATGAGGTCAATTCTGAATATCATGATTTTAACACCATTTTATTTTCCTTCTTTAATTTAGACCCGTATCGAAGAATTGGCTGAGGAACTCGAATCCGAACGTCACGCCCGCTCCAAGGCTGAGAAACAACGATCTGACCTCACCCGTGACCTCGAAGAGCTCTCTGAGCGTCTCGAGGAAGCTGGTGGTGCCACCTCCGCCCAAATCGAGCTCAACAAGAAACGTGAAGCCGAACTCACCAAACTCCGACGGGATGTTGAAGAATCCAAGATCTCTCACGAAGGAAACCTCGCCAACATCCGCAAGAAGCACAATGACGCCGTTGCGGAGATGGCTGAGCAAATTGACAACTTGAACGCACTCAAGGCCAAGGCTGAGAAGGAGCGTCAAAAGATCTCCAGTGAACTCAACGAGTCCCGTGCCGCCATGGACCACCTCGCCAACGAGAAGGCTGGCCAAGAAAAGTTGAACAAACATCTCAGTCAACAAGTTTCTGAAGTTAGTGCCAAATACGAGGAAGCCTCCCGCAACCTCAACGAACTCGACCAAACCAAGAAACGCCTTGCTCTTGAAAACGGAGACTTTGCTCGTCAAATCGAAGAAGCAGAATCCACTCTTGCCCAACTCAACAAACTCAAGGTCTCCTTGACCACCCAACTCGAAGACACCAAACGTTTAGCTGATGAGGAATCCCGCGAACGTGCCACCCTTTTGGGTAAATTCCGTAATGTTGAACACGACATTGACGCCCTCCGTGAACAACTCGAAGAGGAAGGTGAAGGAAAGGCTGACATCCAACGTCAACTCTCAAAAGCCAATGCTGATTCTCAACTCTGGAGGTCCAAATACGAAAATGAGGGTCTCGCCCGCTCCGAAGAGCTTGAAGAAGCCAAGTATGTGATTTTTCCTATTACAACCAAATATCTTATTTTGACGCCATTTTTAATTTCTTTTCCGCCATTTTAAAATATTTCCAACTATTCCGCAATAGACTGTTTCGTGTGATCCCAAACGCAAAATTCTGAAGTTTTGACAATTGTAATATGTAAAGCACAGTAAAATAACATTTCATGTGAATTTTCAAGTCGATCCGACTTCGTTAAGGGGTCATTTAACGAGGTCAAAGGGGTCAAATCAGAAAAAAAAATTCAACTTTTTGTGAACTTTGAACGCCACTCACTGCAAATCACAGTTTTCAAAGCGACAGTAAAGGCAAAAGTGTGGAATTCTGACGCCGTTTTGTAAAAAATATTCACTCACATAGTGTGAATAATTTGAAGAGTCCTGCAAAAGGATGTCAGAATAAGCCAAAAATATCGGAAAAATGCAATTTTAAAACGAGATTTAAAGTTAATCTTAAAATTAAATTTTAAATATTGCATTTTTCCGATATTTTTGGCTTCATGTGACGTCCTTTTGCAGGACTCTGCAAATTACTAACCACTTGTGAATGAAGATTTCTCACAAACGGCGTCAGAATTCCACACTTTTGCTTGTACTGTCTCTTTGAAAACGGTGAATTGCAGTGAGTGGCGTTCAAAGTTTACAAAAAGTTGAAATTTTTTTTTTTATTTGACCCCTTTGACCTCGTCAAATGACCCCTTAACGAAGTCGGATCGACTTGAAAATTCACAGAAAATCTAATTTTACTGTGCTTTACACATTCCAATTGTCAAAACTTCAGAATTTTGCGTTTGGGATCACATGAAACAGTCTATTCCGCAATCTTATATCTACTTTTTATTTCGGCGCCAGTTTAAAAAAATTCTAGATTTTCCGCCATTTTACAATTATTTTTGACTTTGGCGCCATTTAAAAATATTTCTGATTTTGACGCCATTTTGAATTTTTTCTAAATTTTTTTTTTTATCTTTTCCCAATTTCTAGG
>JABASP010003227.1:0-15050 GCA_019776565.1 Sminthurinus signatus | reverse complement strand
GTTACAGGAAAATTTACAAAGGTTGCACCCGGTGATAGGCCTTGGTAAGATACTTTCGAAAATGTGAGAATTGTAAACTTGTATGTAAAATTAATGGTGATTATAAGTTACAAAAATTCTTACAATTTGATGGGTTCCCGTCTACTGTATAAAGTATGAAAGATTATGGGAAAATGAAACTGAAAGTTGTCTTCCTGTTTTTTATACCTAATAAGTTACACAAGATTATCACGGTTTATGGTTTCTTTGTGTATTTAGTCACTAATGATGTGTAACTGTCTGTAGAGTAGAAAAGTAATAGTAGTAGAAGTGGTCGAGTATTATAAGCATAAAGTATGATCTTGTATCGTGTTATTATTAGGTTTATTATTATTAGTACCATATCATCATGATTATTATTAGATATTATTACTCTTATTATTAGTTTTGAGTTTTGAGAGAGGATATGATACCTAGTATAGTATCTCGTGCTATTTTCAGCAATCCAATCTTCAATCTTCACACTCTTTCACATTTCTTTGAAGTTCTCATTAAAACCAAAAACAAACTTCAAGTACTTACAACTTACACAAGTAACAAGTATCAAGTGTATATATTACACATTACACTTTATGACATAATAATTATCAAATTTTATGATCTTTTCTTAATTATGATGCTACATCGTACATCGTGTAAAGTACAAACTACATGTAATCCTTAATAAGTAATGAGCTTGAATCTCGAGTCTCGAGTCTTATTAAGTCTAGGGAATGGAGAATGTAGAGTCATAGGTGAAACTTTATATCCATTATCCATCAACAGTCAACAAGCATCCCTTTTCTTTGTTTTGTACATGTACTTTTGAAGCTGGTATGTAGTTTTCCTTCGTTAGAAAAAATCTCTAAAGTTTCAGAAGCTATCGAGAACAAAATGCAATAAGAAATTCAACTGCATACCAAAAACATGAAAGATACACAATATTTTTTATGATTAATGCAAAATTTATGGATTTGTTACTGTGCAGTGGACTCTCTCCATCATTAATATCATTAATAGTTAGACTACATTCTACATAATAAGGGAATCTTATTTGAAGTATTCCGATGCCGATTTATGGTTAAGGGTTGAATGAGGACTTTGAAAAATGTCAGTTTTAGGAAGTACCGAGTACAGCACATAGAATACAAAACATAAACTAAAGAAGCTAAATAATGTACACAAAATACAAGTATGTACATTGTTTACGAGTACCAGTAACCGGTAATGTGTGAAAATGTCTAATAAAATGTGGAATATTATATTTTAACTACAACCCGGAACATAGAACAACAACAACAACAATCAACAGTCCTTTCATTATAGATATGGATTGTGTAACAAGGAAAAAAAAGTATTACATAGATAGTAGTTAGTAGTAGTTAGCTAATACATAATACAATTTTTGACGAAGGACGTTTGAAGTTTTTGGAGTTTGGACTCTCTGGACTCTGGTCTTTCGTTTCATTCTCTTTTCAGTTTTGAGGTTTGAGGCTTGAGGTTTTGAGACAAAGGCGGCTTGACTCCTCTGTCTCTCTTTTTCTCTTGTGTGCTGTTAATTTTCCCGAAAGGCACCCTGGAGTGTCTTCCTCAACCTTCAAAGAAGATCAAAGGGACCTGGCCTGGTTCCTTGTTTCATTGATTCATTCTCCATTCTCCTGTGTGCGTTATGTGTTATGTATTTTGTTTTCTATATTCTGTGTAATGCCAAAGCCAAAGCCAAAGATTTTCAAAATATCTATGAGTGGGACTCAGGACTCAAGTAAATATATTTTATATTTTCTTTGCTCTTTTCAACTTGAGGCTTCATAACTCATAACTGTTCGGCGTAACTGTCTTTATATTTCTGTGTATTACAAGTATATTGTTATCTTTTACACATTATTATTGTTATTACCATTATTATTATTAGGATACAATGATTTTTCAAACTTTGTTGTAATGAAGAGTGAGAAGAGTGGCTAGTGCAGGTGTCTAGTGTCTAGTGTCTAGTGTTTAGTTTCTATACTCTATACGTTCTAAGTTTTTAGATGTCTCATGCAGGGACAGTGTGAGAGGGGAGAGGGCATAAAGTAAGGTGTAAACACGGTGAAAGTTCAGACGGCGGACGGAGGATCTACACTAATAAGACGTATAAGCACAGCTTGAGCTATTTTAAGAAACAGCACAGTGTGGAAGGTGGCACAGAGAATGATGGAGTTATTGATTATTTGACTTTGACTTTTTCATAATATTGTGTACTGTGTACAACATTGTAAACAGTAAATAGGAACAGATTATTTATTAGTCAAATTACTAATTATTCATCCATCTCATTATCAAACTATTCTATACATCTATGATGTGATTTCATTAAAAGGTCTTTTTTATCTCAAGTTTATAATTAAGCACAACTTGAATTTTTATGTAATATGTAATATGTAATACTGATAATTATGTTGTCCACATCTTTTTTTCTCTTCTATTTTACCTTTCAACTTTCAATGTTATTTACGTAGTTCAAAATGATGGAGACATTTACGACTTGAGCTATCTTTTCACATGCTATGCGTTCAATGTATATATACAAGTGTACAATGTCATGTTCTCTTTAAATTGTTGAAAAAGCTTCAAAAAGTCATTACAAAATAAGATGTCCATACAAAGTTGTACAGGTACACTTTTGACTTTTGTACATTCTACATTAAAACAAGTTCAAAGGATACTGTATAGTGTATACGCTCACAAAGTTGAAACTGTTAACTTGAAACTTGAGTCTTGAGAATAATTGAAAATGTGAGGATGCACAGAGACGTAAAATCTCAATAAACCTGGAGGAATTTCCTCCGTGTACTATAAAACTGGCCTTTTACATATGCGCGCAACTAATATAGGTTTTTAACACTCCATAACTAGACATTTTGTGATGTGGACTGTTAACGAAGAGAGGATACTTGCTCAAAAGAGCTCACTAATATAGATACAATGTATAATATACAAAAAGTATTTGTTATAGTATACAGAATACAGTAGAAACCACATTTTATTGTTTCTTACAGATTTTCACTAGTAATGAAAGTTTGTGCATATAATTTAGTACAGGGATAGAAATTCCGTTGAATTAAAATAAATACATAGGAGAAAGCGAAAGGGAAAACAAAAGAATTTTCCATCTTCAAATAATAAAATGGGTATAAATGTCAATGTCAAAATTCTTCAAGATGACTTAAAACATCATTATAAATAAATACATAGTGAGGACTGAGGACTGAGGACGAGAACAAGAAGTAAAAGTAGTGGTTGTAGTAGTGGGCAAAAATAAAAGAACAAGAAGGACAAACAGACGATTAAAAATAAAATCATTATATCTAGTAAAAACAGTAATCTGATGAAAATAAGTCATTTTAAATGACAAACAATTTACATACATTCCGTTGCAAAAGGTCGGATATAAATTAATTTCTCTTTGTCTGGATTACCGATCTTTGTCATTTAGTATGAGGCAAACTGTAAGCTGTAAGCTGTAAAGTTGGACTTTGGACTTTGGACCAGTTTCACGTTTTAGTTTTCAAAATCTAAATTTTCTACCATGGGGCTCGAGAGGTTTTTAATTTCGTTTGTCCAGTCTCGAGTGCCACTGCCCAGTTCAACATTTCCTTGAGCTGACATTTACGTTACAAGTTACAAGTTAATTATTATTTTATGTTTATCCTCAAGCACAAAGTAGCTCACAAAGCTCATAAAGTAGAATAATCAGAATCCGGAATCCGGAGCAAATTAAACTATGGAATCATTTTCATCTCGGTATGCATATTTTTGAATGATTTGAAAATGGAGAACGGGAATGGTTCAAAGTTCAAAGGCAAAGAAAATAGTTGGTTAGAAAAGTAAAGTTAAAAAAGTTATTTAGGATTAGAGTTGTAAGTTGTAAAGTAGTTCAGCTGCTGTGTACAAAACAGAAAACAGAAAAGTGAGAGAATAGTATGTAGTGCAATTATTCATTAACTCGTCCTCCAGTTTTTAAGTGTTACTTTTCTAGTCGAGAAAAACAAAGCTGTGAAAAAGTAATAGATAAAAGAGGAATTAAAAAGAAAGAGTATTCATTATTCATCTCCAATCTCTGACTAGATTTTGTTGAGGTGAAACGTTTTTTTTTTCTGGAAATTAATTTGTGTGTAAACTTGCTTAATTACAAGATTCCATGTGAAGAATCTGAAATCAAAAGTGTTAATTACATTGTTTCATTCAACTAGATTAAACATGAACTCCAGGCTCAAGATTCAAGATTGAAGATTCAAAATGAACTCTTCCTTTCACTTCATTTTCACTGTCTACAGTGTATAGTGTAAATAATACTGTTGTCTGTTGTTGATGTACTTCTGTGGTTTGACTTGAATTTAAATTTGATTTCATTTCATTTCATTCCAGCTTTATTTCACTGACCACTCTTATCTTTTATGCCTTTAGTAGATTAAAGTTATATACATAAAAGATAATACATAATATTATGGATTATGGAAGCTGAAATGAATTTTATATTTTGTCGTTGGCGAAGGAGAAGAGGAAAAAGAGGAAAGAGCCAGTTCCAATTAATTAAGACAAGTCTCTATAACTTTCAGTTTCTCACTTTCAGTTTTTTCAAGTGAGTGTCCGAATCTCTCTCTCGTCTTCTTCTTGTCAGTTGATTCTTGTATCAATGTCCATTATCTGTCCTCTTGGACACCTTCCCGTTCAACATCAACATCTTTTCTCCTCTCATCTCATTTATATGTATGACTTTTCAGCTCTCAGTTATATCAAACTTAATATTTAATATTTTTATTATGTATGAAAGATGAGCAATGGAGCGAGGCAAATAGAATTTATTATGATAATACTTGTATGTATAATGTATAATGTATACCTGTACTTTTTAGTTCTTACACCAAGAACTAAAAACTAAACACAATTTTACTCGAATAGATATAAGATATAATAGATGTAGAATAAAATGTTTTCAAGATTCAGAACACAATCTTTAAAAAAACAAGAGCAGCTCCCCAGTTGCACTCTCACGCGCTGACAACTCCCGTGGCTACCACTTCCATGATGTCCAAGAATCAAACACCCATTTCAATCACCTTCACTTGACTTCTTGACTACTTGACTAACTGCCAACTGGAATAAATCATATTATTATTATTATTATGCAGGGTACATCATTTCTTGAGGCTCACAACTCACAACTCTTTCAATACTAGTACTTTCCAGCGAAAATGTAGATATTACTCTAGATTCTAGATTCTAGACTCTAGACACTAGACACTAGAGCATGCTCTAAAAATGTCTTGTAATGTAAAAATTAAAATGTACAGACAGACAAATACATTTACAGAGTACAAAGTACGTAGTAAATGTTCTACATTGTACGGTGTACATATTACATACACTTGACACCTTTTTTCCCTGCTGTGGGCAGTTTCTTCGAGTGTCTAGTGTCTAGTTTTGAGTACTGTGTCGTGTGTCATAAGTCATAAATTTAATCCATGTAGTAGGTATCTTTATGTCTACATGGTAGATTTTGTCCTCCTTTCATTCACTTTCCTCTTTTCTCACATCATAAATGGACAAAGTTTGTTTGTTTTCATTTAGAGGCTTTAAAGTATTTATAGTTTAGTGTTGGTGGTTGATGGTATATAGATAAATATACACACACAATCTTTGACATTCGAATTCCATTCATCATCCATTCTGTTGTTGAGTGTACATTGTAAATTGTACATTGTACATATTGTATTATGAGATGAGAGATGACATGATGAGCAATATAGTAATTAAATGTATAATACTTTAGCCTGTACACTGTACAATGTACAATGTACAAGCTTTTACACTTTGCTCCTCGTCTTTAACTGGCATAAAGATAATGGTAGCAGTATGGAGACTTGAGAAAGTAAAAGTTTTGTATTAAGTATATTGGATATTGAAAAGTTAAAAGCTTTGTGGAAAAGTAAGTGAGAATTGGAAATTGGACAAGCATTAGGTATTAGGTATTGGGTCATAAAATGAAATAAGTTTACTAGTGAATAAATACTTTTCCATGTTTCAAGTTTTAACCCTTCTTTACTTACTTTTTTTACGTACAGGAGGGTAAAATGATACAAAAAATGTGTACATTTCGAATTTTGGAACATAAAATATAAAATATAGCATTTCATCAGACTTTAGTAACTATAATTCAAATTTTAAAAAATTCTTTACTTACTATTTACTATTAGTACTCAGTACTCAGACATTGAGAGTTGAGAGAGGTGATGATAATTCCATTAAATTTTACTAGGACTTTTACTATTTCAGGAAGTCATCAGAATTCGAATAATGTGAGATACTTGTATTTTGTATTTTGTACTTTGTATTGCGTCAATCATCATGTGTATAGGTACATTCTACATTCTGTATTGTATAAACTATGAACATGTGAGCCCATTAAAAGTTATGGACGAGGGAGTATGGAGTTTGGAATATGTTAGATGTGAGGAGGCGTACTTTTCTAATTTCTCTGTACATTATGGATTACGGATTATAGAGTTGCCAGTGGAGAAAAAAGACAGGAATTAATACAACTACAAACTACACATGTATCCCATATCGTCTAATATCTATATTAGTTTATTACATTAGTAGCAATTTGTCCTACGTTTCAGAAAATGTAGCAGTCGTACTTGTACATTGTACATTGTACAGCTTCCTAAGCAGTACATATTAAACACATGTTACACAGGAGCTTAAAAAGAAATCAAAGTCTAGAGTTTAGAGTCTAGAATCTAGAATGATGCAGAATATGGAGAACGGAAATCTGTGCCTTTTTTTAGAATCTTGTATCTATTATCTATTTTAATACTGACTACAACATTCTTTGTACTGTATGTTTGTATTTTGTATGTATTCTCCTCAATCCTTAATTTGAACACTGAACACTGCACTGCTGGTTGTTTGAATAGACAATGGGCAATAGACAATAGAAAAAACGTTAAGAGCACATTTTCATTCATTTAGCCATTCATTTACACTTTCCCGGAGGTTGAACACTTTCATTATCATTTCAAGTAATTTATGGCTTTGTACGTCGTGGGTTCCTTTATGTATTATGTAGTGCCTTTTGTTTAAATTATTCCAATGGCAAATGGGATGACTCTGTTAATTTTTATTATTTCTCTCGCTTCATTTCATCATACCTAGTTTGTATTTTAAACTAGAGAGAGAAGAAACTCATTCAGAGAACATGCAATAACAGTAAGAAAATGGAAATACAACCCTTTTTATGTATGTCTGTAGTCTGTAACATTCATGATCTTGGCGGTCTGAGTACTCAAAATAGCACCATTGTTTAAATATTATAGTAAGTAGTAATATTAACTAAGTAAGTTGAGCCTCGTGCATATCTCATATCGCATAGCACTTAACATAAACTGTAAACTGTAAACAGAAAATGAGATGGACAATAGACAACTCAATCATCTTATTTCCCCATTAAATACATGTATGCTTATAGCTTATGGTAATGGTTATCGTTTGTATTTTGTATTTTTTATTTTGTACATAACCATTTGTTTGAATTTTGAATGGAAAATGGGAAAAAGGGGAGCTGTAAATATTTAACATTTAAATCTTCATTTAACATTCGTGTTGACTACTCCCCTTCCAGTTTTTCCTATCGCTTAATTTATCGATAATCCACAATCCACACACACAAGTCTCATAAAATACACAAAGTACAAGACACAAGCATTCTGTACTGTATAAAAATTGTATATTGTAGAATATATAGATTGTAGACTGTTGACTGTAGACGTTTGGGCAGGTCAGTGTATATTTTTTACAACGTTATTTCTTATTTCTCCAAAATTTAATTTGCTTATCTTGATCTATATCTCTAATCTCTAATGTATAATACTTGCGTAGGATGTAGGACGTAGGATAATAAATATCATAAACTTGTGCTAGGAATGGGAAATCATAAGATAATATTTATTCATTTCATTATTTATATCCATATTCGTCCCTCTTAACTACACATTATATATTTGTACAGGATATTTGTTATAGGTGCAAATGAATATAGACTTGAGTTTTGAGCTCTTAATTGGAATCAGAAATACATACACAAGTATTGAGTATCTGTATCTGTATAGTTTATCGTATATTTTGTACATGGTTCGTTCATTTCGTTACTGTGAAAATGACGTTGAATTACATACGACATACATTATTATGTTATTATATTATTATATCGTCATGTAGGTATTATACATGCTCATCACAGTCATATCTGTACGAGAGTATGAAAATTATTATGAGATAATTATGAAAAGTTATTGTTGTTGCTGGAACTTTGGTGTAGGAGTTTGGTAGCTAGTGTATGTTACACAGTTTTTCCTAGTTTTTGTAGAGGACTGACTTGTGAGAAGACATTCATTTTTTGGAGGAGGTGTGACCAAAGAGGTGCTCAACAGAATGTTGAATGTTGATTGCTCATATATGTACAATGTACAAAATATAAGATACAAGTATATACTTGAAGTAACGACAAGGCAAGACGTAAAATGCTACGAGTTTTCTCTCTTTTTTCCTCTCTCTCACTCTTCCTGTCCCATAGAAGTGAATAGAACTGAATAGAATGGAATAATAGGACTTGTCTTTACAAACTACAAGACACATAAAAGACACGAGAAAAAGAAAAAGAAAAAGAGAGGAAGGGAAGTTTCAAGTGAGTTGAGAGTAGAGTTGAAAAGTTACTGAATGAGTTGAACTTTCCTCACATAAATACATGTATAACGTATAACATTTGAGACTTATCGTCTCATAATCATAATCACCATAGGCATAAAGGATAAAGGGTTAAGCAGTGAGGAGTGAGGAGTAAGGTCCCGGGAAAAAAAGAACAAGGAAGCGAGAGAAGAATGAAGAAAAAAAGGGGTAATCATACCGTCACTTGATTCTTGATTGTATTAACATGGAAATATCCTGCTGAAGAAGTCATAGTGGTGCGTATGCATTATGTATTATGCATGTAGTTACATATGTACTTGTTCCTGTATTTGTATTCTTAGTTGGTTTTTACCAGGAAAATCTAATAAGGAAGCAAGCTGCTTCTGGATGGTGGTGATGATGAAAAATGAAAAGTGTATATTTTTCACTCCTTCTGTGTCTGTGTCGTTCATGCGTAAATCAAAAAATGGCGTTACATCTTATCTCTTATCATAGGTCAGGATTCACGAGTCTACATAGATTTAACAGTGAAAAACAAAGAGGAGATGGAATTAGGAAAACAGCTTCCCTGTGTATTTAGTATTTATCTTATGTAGTATATAATATCTTCATTCTTCATCTTTATAAGTATTTAGATAGTGATTTAAAAACAGTTTTAGACGCTATGAATTTTTGTGAAAGAGAATTCATTCTTACTAAAATTAACTCCACATGTGATAAAATAATAATAATAATAATAGTACACGATGCATGCACTCTGCACTCTGCACACGTTATGTGTTTATTGAAACATCTTTAATCTTCACAGAGTACTGATACTGTGATAAGAGACTTAAATATACCTTTAGATTCTTGTTCCTTGATGAACATGTAGCTTTCTATAACTTTTTGGGGGAAAATCAGGATTTTTTTTCACCGTTGAGGATAACATAGATATCTTGTATCTTTTACCATTTACGTGAAACGTTTTCAAATAATGCTATTCAAATTACAAGTAGTGGAGAAAATACTATACAGGACATAATTACATTGTGATACCGTTAATAAAACAAAACAGTAAAAAATAATGTAACTTATTTATGGGTTATGGGTATTATCTATTATCTATCTGTAATAAAAAATCAAACTACTCTGTGTCCCGCATCCCGTATTTTTATTACACTTTACACTATTTTTGTGTAAAAAAAGAAAACCCGATTTAGCTACAACATTTTTTATAGTTTTTTCTATATTATAACAGGATTTTGGATGGTGAAAGAGAAAGATGTAGGCATTTAATGTTTAGGATCTGTTTTCTGTTTCTGTTTTCTGTTTCTTTGATGACGGCATAATAAACATAAACATAATGCCGTTGCTGTACAGTGTACAATGTACAACATTTTTATCCAGCATCTTAATTACACACACAAGAACAAAGAGAGTAGATAAAAGTAAAAACAGAAGCGGGAAGAGGAAAAGATCCACAATCCACAAGGTCAATGTTCATGTTCATGTCCCAAGCCTCAAATAAAGTAATTATGTAAATTTGTATAAATAAACTTGAATCTTGATAGACTTTGAGTGAAAGTACCGTTACAATCAGGAGGAAATTAAATTATTACGCTCAATTCTGGAGTTTGGATTCCAGATTCCAGACTCCTGTTTTGATTGACAACACTGATTGAATTCTATTTTATCAGAGGCAGAGGCAGTGTAATCTGCCACACAATTGTAACATGCATCTTAAATTACTTCCTCATTTTCCATTTCAGTGCAGTGTACATTGTACATAAAAAAATTGTCTGTCTTAATTTTAATCAAATTAACTTTTTGTAGTATTTTTAGATTTACAATTTACATGATGTGCAGTAGATTTCTAATTTTCATCCATGATTTTGACATTGATTTAATTGAAGCAAAAAACTAAAAAACCGTCTCTGTTTTCACTTTCCTCCTTCCATTTTCCATCTGATCGTTTAAGCTGGCTGGGTTGACTTCTTCTCATATTTTTGAATCTTATTAGAATGCTTAGCTACTTGTTGCTTCTGAAAATAAAAACGGGAAGTTTTTATTTAACAGGCTCCTGTGCTTTGTCTATTGTCTATGGTTTGTTGCGGCAATTAATTAATTAATTATCATGCGATGAACCGTTAGACTTACCTTTTATATGTATAGACTGATGAGTAATGAGTACTGTTATAAAATGTTAATGTTAATATTGCTCCTTATCAAAGTCGTTGCGGTTATGTCGACTGTAGAGATAGTTTCCTTGGATCTGGTTTTTGTTTTATACAAAACAGAAAGGGATCGAAATATAAAATACGAAAGTGGGAGTGCCTTTCTGGTTTCTAGTCTAGTTTCTAGTTTCTGGTCTATCAAAAATCAGAGACAAAAAAACTTGTAAGTTGTATAATTCCGTAATTCCGTAATTCCAGTACTACATGAAGATAATCAGTTTCCGTGTTCTTTGCTGTCTCTCTTTCTCCGTTCTCCGTTGTCTGTTGCTAAGTATTAAGTTTAGTGTTCAATCTTCAACATGGAAATGAAATAAATTCTACTGCATAATCACATGTATTTTTGTACATAAGTACATGTGCACACACATGAGTAAGACATTGACATTTTCATAGGAGTTGTGGTGTTAAGGAGGAAAATAATAATTTATTAGATTGTGATTTATGGAACCATGAACCATGAAAGTGTATGTAGTGTGTAGTGTGTAATCCTCCTTAATAATAAGTACCAAGTACAGATGTACAGACGGTAGTTTTGAATCTTGAATTTTCAGACTAGAATTTAGAATTTAGAGTCCTTGTCCCATTCGTCTGTACATTGTACATAGTAAATAATATCTGGATTCTGGCTACGCATGAAAAAGATAAAAAACACTTTTTTATACAGTGTGAAGTGAACGGATTATACTTCAGAGTAACATTATTATCAATTATTATTATTATGACATTACACAATACATAATTCTTGTCTGTGGTCAGGAGTCAGGAGTCAGGAGCAGGGATATTACAAGTGTTTATGAAAATCCAAGTAAAAAAAAGGGTTGAGCACGTGGCTTTTCTCTGTTCAAGTTCAAAGTTGTACACTGTACACAGATATCTACGCATTACGCATGTAAGACAGAAGACCTAGGTCAAATTCCAGGAGAGAGAGAAAGAAAGCAGCGAAACGTTTTCAAGAGTAAAAGGAAGTTGAAGATTAAAAATCCGGCTTGGCTTGACTGATTCTGAAAATAAAACAATAAGAGACAGAGATTTACCAAATTAGTGGTTTGTAAAATATAGAAGCTTTTGTCTTGAGTCTTTTGTATGGTAAAAAAGACGGTGGGAAAGCTGTACGAGTAAATAGTAAATCGTATGCGTATTTAGTATTTGGATTCGTATTCTCCATCTGTAAAAAAGGAACAATGTATGATTGCGTATGGCTGCTGTATTATTTTTTCATAATCAGCTGTAGTCTGTATTCTGTAGTTTGTGTAGTTGCTAGTTGATGGTTGTAACTTTTTTATTGTATTCTTTACTGTTGAAAAGGGAGGGACGGAGGTAATTGTAAATCTTCCCAGGTGTGGCAATATGAACATTGAGTATTCCATAGTAAAAAAACATGACTTAAAATTTCCATTTTGTACCTACTAAATAGCTATACTGTAAACTTTAAACTGTAGTACTCAAGACTCTAAGCACAAGTAATTCACCATGAATTAATCCTCAATCTTCACAGCACAAAAGTGCGTTTCAAAAAACACTAACAGATAGAGACAAGCGTTTTGTCCTCACTCCTCATTCCTCATATCCGTAACTTACCTACCCGAAAAAGTTTCATATTGGTTTCATAACTGTAACAGTTTTCAAGATGCAAAGAAGATATGAGCCGAAGCCGAGCCGAACCGAGACGAGGACAAAACACGAAGAAAAAAAGAAGACGAAAAAGGAGGAAGGTGAAATATAAGGAAATTTGATCATTTTTCTGAATTCTAAAAAGAGTGGTAGGATGCGACAAAATAGCTTACAAAATCCCTTTCTATTTTCTATTTTCTATACAAATGAATACTGTCTTCTTGTCCTTCCTCCTCCACACTGTAAAATTTGAACCTTCTCGCCATCCCTGTCTAGTCTCGTCCTCGTCACTTGAACGTTTTTGAATCGCATCCGGATGACTACATGACTGTATTTTTTAGTGTATTTTTATGCGGTATCTTCAGACTAAAACGTGTCATTTTGTATTTGTTATACCCACGCAAGTATTAAGTATACAGAACTTTTGATTCTATGCTGTAAAAGTTACACTTGACGCTTGACGCTCACATTTGGGTTGGTTTAATATTATTAATGTTCAGAAAATCCTAGAATCCTAGAATCCTGGATCCTAGAAAAAACCCCATACATTTATGATTTTTATGTCTCTTCTTGGAAGGGAACCCCCAAAAAACAAAAAACAAAAACCTACTGAAGAGAAAGACAAAAACAGAGACAGAGAGAGAGAAAGATGCACAATGTATGTTTTTTGTTATGGTTATGATTAACTGTAGTGTTTATAATAATAGATAATAATTATAATTGTGAGGTCTATTTGTATTTGGATTTGGATTTGAATTCTGGGTTGTGTGGACTGTGGATTGTGGACACCTTCCATCTTTTCGTGTTCCTCTTTTCCAAACCACTTACTCACCACCATCACACCACATCCTCCGTACTCTGTAATATTCATGAAGGCCGTGGTCGGTGGTCGATAGTCGGTAGTCGGTGTATATATGACACACGCATATTTTTTTGACATCCCTCCCTCTCTCTCTCTCCACTCTCTACATAGTAAAAAAAAGCTGGAGGAAAAATTCATATTCACATTACAAAATCCAACCGATTGATCGATAGATACACAGATCGACCTAAAATAACGGTTCAGGATAGATTTACCTTCCGTATTGAGTATTGCGTCACATAAAAAACTAAAACTACCGACTTTCAGGATTCCGATTTTCAATCCTCGATCCTGGATTCTCCTTCGCACTAAAATTCTGTTTAATTTACCTCCTTGAAAGTTCCCTAGTTCATTAGTTAGTTTTTAACGGTACGGATCAAATGTCAAGCGCATTTTATACTTTGGGTAAAAATTTGCTTTAGGATGTCGGTAAATCATAAATCATAAGTAATATAGTAAATAATAATAAATGCCAGTCTTTTTTGTTTCCTCGTCCTTCTCACCTTTTCTCGTCCCTCGTCCCATCTCATCCCATCTTTGGGTTGACTTTTGTCGTTTGTCGTGTAAATTGAGCTGAACATTTCGGGGTTTGGGACATACACAACTCACTGTCAGTAGTCAGTAAACTCTCAGCTCAATTTGGGCTGTGGAAATGGATCAAAATTCATACGGAACCAGTTAGGATAAAAGCTGAAAATAGTTACAGTTAGGTCGTCACTCTTCATTACGCTACATTAATTTACTCATTTTGTTTAGATAATTTCCTACTTTCTAATCCTTTACATGTGACGGATAATAGAAAATAGAAAATAGATAATAGAGATCAGCGAGCAGGGATGAATGCTGTGATCTGTGATACGGGTCTCGGGGTTTCCTTACATGTTATAAAAAACTGTGATGATGATGATGATTCCGCATTTTATATTAACTCTAAGGTAAAGGGTAAAGAGTAAAGAGCAAGATAACATGACATGAACATGGATCAAGAATCAAGATGTAACGAGTTCCTTCTTGTTTTCTCATGCTTATCTTGATTTCACTCCATTTTCCTCTGGTTACATGATAAAAACAGTTTCGGTGTTTTGGATATTACCTAAATCTACACACAAATAAAAACAGTGCAATAGATTGTGACATTAACATTGTCTCAAGTCTCAAGTCGGAACAAAAACCGTTAGACTCTCTCAACTCTAGAATCTAGAATGTAAAATGTAAAAAAGCTGTAAATCATCACAATTTAGGAAAAGAATGACAAAAAATACCTTGTTTTTTTTATATTTTGTACTCTTTTTGAAGATGTATCATGTATGACATGTAAATATCTTCATCTCATTCCTTTGACGAATGAGGGAAAAGCCGTTATATTTCCTGTTTCTTTGGAATCTGAATCCAAATTTCAAAGTACACCTAATTTACTACATAGTGAAATAAATGCCTACAGAATAATTAGAAACACAATTAGCATGTAGAATACAGAATATAGATGTGACACAGAAAGATGAAAAGAATTACACACATCTTACAAAATACATAATATGTACAATTTTGGAATTTGGAGATGATTCATTTACTAGCTTTATTTTCTCCTGAGTCCTGTTTCAATATGTAAGTATTAA
>JABASP010003226.1:0-15059 GCA_019776565.1 Sminthurinus signatus | reverse complement strand
TACATGTATGTGTACTGTGTTACTGTGTAGTACACAACACAATTAGTATAACGAAGTGTAAGTAGTAACAAGTGGTTATTTTAAATGCATGTTGTGAATTGTGAACACATTAAAATAATGGAAAGTCCAATAGAAGTAGACGAGGATTTATTATCCTCTTCAGTTTGTAAGAAACCAAAGTTAAGTTCATCATCATGTTTTATGGACAATTCAGAAAGAATAGATTTAATCCCAACAATTGAAGACATACATGAAACTGATTTACCTCTATTATCAAATACTGATGAAATTCATATAACTCACTACTTAATGAATCTCAAATTTAAATTTTCAACACAGACTGTACATGGTATCTTAATCATATTTCCAGAAGTAGTAGTAGAACCAAAACAAAGTTGTGATGAAAACAATATAATATTATTACATGAACAAAACAATGGGAAAGACTATTATCCTTCTAAAATTATTTTAGATTGTTGTTCCTTAAAAGTTCAAAGTGTGTCAGCTTTGAAGAACTTCCAATTAAATGACTTGTCAGAAAATCCAACTGATTTGTATAATCAACTAGAAGAACGACATTCACAACATAATAATAGTGATGATGAAAGTCTCAAGTTTGTTACGGATAAATGGTCTCTCACTATTAGTGGATGGTCAATATTTCCTACTGCAATTAAAATTGTCTACCAAACATACTCTTCAACTCCTTCTTTACATTGGAGACCGTCAAATGGAATCAAAATGACAAAGGATGATAGTAGGAATAATACTGACAAATATGATACAATTCGTACTGTAGTTTATACTCCAGCTTCTCCAGTCAATAATAGAGGAATTTTTCCATGTCAAGAACCACCTTCAGCAATGAGTACTTGGCAATGTTATCTACAACTTGATAAACCTTATGTAGGTTTTTTATCTTCAGATAAAATTGAAGAAATTATTAAAACAACTTCAGAGTATACAGTGTCCTATTTTAATTGCTCAGAAATCCTACCCATGTCAACTTTTGCTATTTTTGTAACTTTTCCAACAAAGGTTATTAATATTATAACTAATGGGGAAATTCAATCTGAAATTCCAGTAGACGACGAGATCATCATGAGATTTAGAAAAAATACCTCTAATACTACTAATGATACCCATAGTGCTAATAGTGATAGTGAACTTGGAATTCGGAATGTTCGTCTCATTTTCCAAAATGAATTGGAATTTGATAACAAATTGACTAGTCTTTCAACTTACTTGATTCATTTATTACTTCAATCTCGTGAAATATTAGGAAATCATCCCTTTCAAAAATTGGATTTAATTGTAATGCCTACCTGCTTTCCAACACTTGGATTATGCAATCCAAACATGATATTCTTGTCACCTAGTCTTTTCGTTGGGGAAACAAGTTCACCATTAATTCACCCTCGTTTAGCACATGAATTGAGTCATTTTTGGTTTGGCCTATCGATTGGTGCTCTAGATTGGTGTGAAGAATGGTTAAGTGAAGGTTTGTATACACAATATACAATATATTGTGTACATATATTATAAAATATACTGTATATATATTATGTTAATATCTATATTGATTGACTTTTTATGTAATATAATATATTATTGTATTGTTTATTGTTTTGTAAATAGGTTTTGCTACATTCTGTGAAGATATTTTACATAGACGGGTATTAGAAGAACTTTTGAGAAAATGTGATGATAAAGAAAGTGAAAGAAAAATGAAAATTATGACAAGTTTAAATGAATTAAAATTAATGCCTTGTCTTCGCCTTATAACTCTTCAAAATGAATTAGAAAATACTACAGAATCAAATGATGAATTACAAATACTGTGTCCAAATAATAATCAAGGGGATAGTAGCAGTAGTAACTGTAATGAAAAGGAACAACAAAACATCAATTATCCAGAAAATTCCAATACCGTCTCATCAACGTTCTCCTCCTCCGCTTCATCTTCCGTCTTCCCTTCATGTAAAAATGGATTAGAACCAATGAAGACATTCTTACAAGTTCATTATTTGAAAGGATATTTTTTTCTTCATCATTTAAGTAATTTGGTATCACAAGAAAAATTTCTCATCTTTCTTAAACAATATGCATATCAATTTCGAGGACGTTTAGTTACATCAGATGATTTCTTGGAATATTTTAAAAGAGAATTTTGTCAAAAACAGAATTCATTGTCATCATCTACAATATCGGAATTTGATATTGATTTATTATCCAGAGTTTGGTTACAAGAATCAAAATTACCACAACTGTACCATAATGTAAATCTTGATGTACCACATTTTATCTTACCAGATAATGTTCAACGTTTATTTCCACATCATATCGAAGAGTTAATGAAAATAAATTATTTGACACAATCTTTTAATAGTATGTTTAATAATGGGATGTCCACACCTCAAAGTCTAATGATGAATACTCATGACACGAATAGTAGTATTGTATTGAATGCAACTGAAAAATTGTTAATACTAGAGCAAATTCTATCATATCGTCATAATGGATATGAGGATCTTTGCAGAAAGAAAGGTTTCATTTCGTATTTGGAAAAACTTATTAAACCCGCAGGGAGTAATCCAGAAATTATGCACCGATGGTGTGAAGTTATTATAAAATTCACATGGAAAGAGAAAGTTGACATTGTTGAACTATTTTTACAAAATCATCCAGCAATGGGTATATTTTTATATGGAGAAATGATGATAACAGAAAAACAAAGTTTTCAAAAACTCGCAAGAGAACTTTATTATCAACTAGAGGAAGTTTTAGACCCTCCATTTGTAAAAGTTTTAAAGAAAATGATATTTTAATAATTTTTTTGAAGTATTAAATCATATCGCATGTTTTATGTATCATGTGTTTTTGGTTCTTTATTTTTGATTTTTGATAGTACATTATGGTGTCTGTTTTACTTGGAAATGAAATAAAACCTAACTATATATTATACTGTAAAACATAATGTACATATCATTGATTTGTGACATACATGAATATACACATAAGTTAGAAATTGAACTACTTACTCTGTTTTTGTTAACTGTCTGATACTTTTTTAAATATTGTAACCCCTTGTTTTATTACTGGGCCAGGAGCAATAACCATTTTCACCTTAAACATTGGATTTAGGATATAGTTTGCATGTTTTCTTAAAATTAAGTAAATCAGAAATGAAAATTCGATCCAGTTTTACATCTCCTCTTGAGTTTTGTTTTTCATCATAGTTGATAAATTCAAATTCATGCTTCACGCTCTTCGTAATACAGTCAACAGCAAGAAATTGCATTGGATTTTTTTCATGATTTTTACCATTTCCAACAATCTGAAAAATTATTAAATAGTGTACTTATATGCAATGTAGTATGAATTATAGTTCATTCTTCATTCATTCAGAAACATTGAAAATTGAAACATAAATCGACATATACATCATCTTATACATTCTATGTTGAATGGAAAAAGAGAAGCAAAAAAACAAACATTTTCTATATGATATATTGACTTTTACTTGTATAGATAGTTTTTTATAATCATGACCAGACGGGAGAAGGTGATTACAGAACCAGTCTTGGACTTGACGTAAAGTTACTTTTTCCATGCCCTCACACCTCCAATAAAAGTGCTTCATCTTGTTAAATGCCTCATCATCAATGTATCGAAAATTGAGATCAAAAAAAAATTGCAGAAAGTCATTTACTTCTTTTTCCACTTCGGCCATGCTATAAAACAAATAAAAACGTATAATACATAGGTATATTATTATGTAGACGTACACTGGTAACTGGTATGTGTTATGAATAGCATTTTTTGTATACATTTAGAATTTTTATTTTTCAATTTACAAACCTGAATCGTTCAGAATTAAATACTACTCGAATTAAAATTAATAAAAGTCCATTCTTGACTTTCATTTGAGTAGTTACACTATACCCAATAGTTTTGCATGAGCGAATTGTAAAAAATGCCGGATAATTCATCGTAGTCTAAAACAAATGCAGGTATATATAAAGTATAAGAATGATTCAAAAATTCAAACATGCACAATGAGCATGGCACACAAAAAAACCAATGTTAAAAAGCGCTTATAATGAACCTATTATGAACCATACTGTCATAATTTAGTGCTAAAACTTACCATTACGAAGTTAGAGATGGTCTGTGCTTTTTTAGAGTTCAGTCCAATTTGATAGCAGTTCATGAGAACTGAATTAGAACAGTACTGATTCATATTGCGGATTCGAACAATACTTTCACCTCGAGGGCAAGCCTTCATAATGCGTAGAGTTGCTTTCTACAAACATTTTTAAGAAAAATTCTAACATGAAACAAAGAAAGTGAAAGAAAATGATTGAACAACAAAATGAAGGAAGATCAAAGCATTTTATCGGAACAAAGGTTTACCTGACGAAAAGATGATTTTTGAACACTTCCTAGTCCATTGTAAATAAAAAGTTTTTTTCTTCTTAGAAATTGACCCACATTGTCAGCCTTGTGAGGACAAGAACAGCTAGTGTGATTACATTTAATGTCTACAAAGATTTTCATATATGTATGAAGTTTTCTAATAGAAGCATGGAAAAAGTTAAAATCCAAATTCTGAACACTATTCAGTAATTCTATCGCTGAAAATTTTGAAGAGTCCATAAGTGAATCCATCAAGTTTTCAGCAGCTCTGATTGAATCATATAGCAATTTATGCAGATGTTCCATGCAATAGACTTTACTTGCTTCAAAATATTCCTTTTCTAACTCTTTGAATTCACAATAATCTCCTCTTAGAATTTTACTAGTGTGAAGTAGTAAGCGTTTCATTTTAGAATAGCAACTATTAGTTTTTTCTTTGGTGTAGAATCCACATAGACGGAAAGAAATTGTAGAATTTGTGGTGGAAAGTTTTACAGAAGTAGGTAAACCAAATTCAGCTGCTGATAATTTGATTAATGTAATCCAAACAACTTTAATTGCATACTGGGTAATATCCTGCCGTCCTTCACGAAATTGAAATTTTACTAAATTTGTGATACTTGGAGGGTAATTTGTGTTCCCTTTTAAAGGACGATAGTTTACAGATAGTTTTGATGAACTAAAAAACGTTTCTACAAAAACCAAAATTTTAAAGTTTAAAGTTCATTCATGTTGTTTGTATGTGTAATACACATTGTGTAATGTGTAATAAGAAGTTATTGCTCCAAAACGGTATAATGTACTATTTACTCAATAACTTTCTCCCTTACTTTCCCTTCTAGAAGTTTTCTGATACTTGTTGTTCCTAACGGTAAGTTTGACCTTAGACCTTGGAAGCGTGACCTTAGACTTTGGAAGTGTTACAATTACATTCTTGAATTCATGGTTACTTGTGGAAAGCATTGTGGGTGGGATGTCTAAAAGGGAACAAAAACGTAATTTAGTTTATGCTTTATGCAATTAAAAATTTAACATGGTATACAATGTGCACTAAGTAATCAAAGCAAAAAAAGGAACAAAGCATTTCAACATCTTTCACATACTTATAAAGTATATATTTAAATATTTAAATCAAAGAATAAAAACAAAGAAAAACAGTAGTTTACTTTCTTGTAAATATGGCGTATTTGAATAGGGTATTCGCAAATGAAATACATGAGTTTTGTTCGTGAAAAGCATGATATTAGCCTTCTGTGGAGAAAGCTGCCGTAGGCAATGATTAATTTCAATTGCATCATAGTTAGAAAATAGATATGGACCACTAAGAACATCTTGAGCATTATATTTGAATATGTTCAAGGCTAAATTATTCACATGCTGAGCAGGCAAAAATCCCGACCATTTGAATTTTTCCTGATAATTTCGTTGAAGCTTCTGATAAAACGTTTCATAATCCACACCCAAAGTTCCATCAACAACATTGTGATTCTGAAGCTTATCCATATAGGAAAATATCATTTCCAGGATCTAAAATGAGTAAGAAATATTGTCATTACTACTACTACTACTTTTACTGCTGCTTATATTGTCAAAAATTTTGACCATAATATAAATGAAAATGGAAAATCTATACTCAGAAACTTACGCTTTCCTGATCTTCACGTCCTTTTTCTGTTAAACTTAGCGTAATCACAAATAAAGATGAATATTTGCAAGGCTGTGAAATGGCGGCTGCAAAATTACTTATCCAACGCCTAATGTATATAAAGGAAAATTTTCTATGTTATATTCCACACATATAATAACTCAACATAAGTTCAAAGTTTCTAAGAAAATCAATAAATAATACATAAAAGACTTGAGCATTTAAAACCTTCAAACTTTTTATAAAGCGTATGTTTGATTCCTCCTAAATGAGAAGACTTGACCAGTTCACATAGAAAATCTTGTGCTTTCACCAGGTAGGAAAAATGAGTTGGTGACTGTAAACACCAAGTAATGTACATTTTGTCGCATCCACTTGTTGCTTCGATTCGGTAGTACTGATGGAATTTACTCATATCATATGGATTGAACTGATCTGAAGAAACTACTTTTTTATTCATTTGCACAGTACTTTTTTGGACCTTAGAAAAATATTTTACAACCACTGTTTCCATTTCGCCTAGTTGTAAGGGAGCCTAAAATTATACAATATACAAATTTGTATATTGCACATTGCACATGCAAACACATAAAACCGTTGATGCAAATTTTTCGATACATTATGAATTTAAAATCAGAATTATTACGCATGGTAAAAAGGTACTAGTATTATGTTTTATGGAACCAACCTGGATTACAATACTTAAATTGTCAGCAGTATAAAATTTTGAATGGAATTTCTGAAGTTCTTTCTGTAACGTTGCAAAAGGATAGTCTGGGTCATCTGAATCTAAGTTACGTCTAAGATCAGAAATTTTTGTAAGAGATTCGAAATTTCCACAAGTAAAGTTTTTCATAGGATGCCCATCTTTGATTAAAGTTCGTAATAACTCCCATCGATGAGTCCCATCTGCTGATCTTGCTAATGTAAACTCTATATAATATAGGTACATTCATGTTTCATGTATATTATATTTTATATTACACAGATGCATAAAATTATCAGGAATTTGCCATGTTGTACGTCAAAAAGCATTATTTATTATTCCGTTCACTATTATCTATACTATTATTGAAATAAAGATCGTTTAATGATGATGATTATTGTTTTAATGCTTTACCATTGTCTAAGTTCCAAATTTCCTTTTTAATCCATTGGACATCAAAGATGGGGTCTATGAAAAATCTAGAAAACATTTCAAAGGACCTTTCGAATTCCGTTGGATAAATGTTATACCTGAAAATAAAATTCCAATATATTGTATTGCTCATAGTAGACACCATTTATTGTAAATACATGTACAAATCATTTGAATGTTCTTTGTTTCCCTTACTGGAAAGTTGTGAAATCTCCAGAGGTTTTGGCATTAGATGTGCAACCTTGAGTCTGTGATGAAAATAAAAATTAATGGAAATAGGTAGAGAGTCATAATATGGCATGTGTAGTGTAAGATTCTATTGAGCAGCAATGCATTGTATATTGTATAAGGACTTTGAGAAGAATTTTGAAAGCTGAAATTACTCGAATTAAACTTTTAAAATCCTTGACATTAGGAAATTGATGAGATCCTAAATGAACCATGTGCTCTACAAAATGTGCCAGACCGGGTAGTTTTTTGGGGTTACTGTAAGAACCAACTTTTACTACAGCAGCTACATGTATCTAGTATTGTGGATACATACAATATTTACAATATAAATAGTTTTATAATCGTGTATAGGTCATAATTTATAGTTAATGTAAAATGTAACACATAAAAGCATAAAGCTTTCAGATATCTTATACTATACACTATACCTACCTTCGAGTCTTGATTTTTCTTTGTTTGATGATATTTAAACTTGGAATTTTTAGGGTATTTGTTTTTACCAAGTTTTCTGTCATTATTTTTACTTTGAAAAGTAGGACCATGATTCCTTGGAAAATTTAGATTTATACCGTCAATGTCATCGTTTGGTTTTGTGATTTCGTCAAAAAGGTTACATTCAATTGTTTCCATTGGATTATTATTAGTGCATATGATGGGCTCTTCAGTATTGGTATCAGTGTTGTGACCTTTCAAGTTCTCATCCTCCAAGTCACTAATTAGCAATGCTATTACTCCGTTTGAAAGCTGGATTAATCGATAAAGCTTTGTATCCGCTTCAGATTTTGTGGGAGTCGGAAGTATTTTAAATGAGGTGGGAGTACAAGGAGCAGGTATTTCGATTCGGTATGGGTCATTGATTATGATTGATGCAGGTGGAGAATACACAGGCTGTTCTGGTTTCTGTCCGGAGGAACTGTTTTTTTGAAATGGCGAGTCCTTTCTCCGCTTTGACTTCCTTTCTTCTTCTTCTTCACTTCCATTACTCCTTTTGGGTTGTGAAACATTACTTTTACGCTTTCTAGCCATTTCAAGCCCAACCCGTATAAAATTCAGTTGGTAATCCTATAATATATACGTCCTACTTATTAACTGATCGGTCTGCGCACAATTAAATACAAAACATATAAAATATAAAATATACACCATACACCATGCATAAATTACCTTTTTTCCAAATTCCAAATCCTCAGCCCTCAGCTTCTCACATTGGAAATTAGATTTTAGAATTGTACACGCTACCTCAAAACTCAAAAGGTATGGACTCTTGCATCTTGAATTTCTGATTTCCAATGAAACCATTTGACGGATTTTTCGAATTTATAACATAATATATAAAAATCTAACATCTAACCTAATACATAATTGAAATGCACAATGTGTGTATATTATCTATTATATGAATGAAAAAGGTAAATGGTGTATGTAGCGATTTATAAAAAGTTTGTACTAAATTAAGGCTATTCCTCTAAAACATTATATTTATTTATTACTGTGTGTCTTCCGAAAACTGATATTCTGAAAATAATAATTTGGATAAGATGTCGTTTATAATAAATATGTTTGACAAGCAAAAAGTAATAATCATTAATCTTGTTAGCCATATGACTATAGGGAATTAAAACACAATGCATTGTTCATATTATTACACTAATAATGTAATACATATAAATATCAGCTTTTTATTAAGGTCTTAGTTTTTATTGAAATTGTTTGTAGATTGGATTTTAGTAAAAGTAGAATCATAAAACATAATACAAACTACAACAATAAAAATAAAAACATACATTCAACAGTACTCACAATGTTTCCTTTATGTACAAAAGATACCATTTGTGTTAAGGATAGAAAATAAAAGTCATAATAATAACAATAATAAATTTTTTTATTCTTATTTTAATAATTTTCGTAATGTTTAACACGATAGAGAAGTGCGGATCCCCGATTATTTCCTATACAAAAATATCCACTATTTGGAGAAAAATTCATTGTATTTAAACGACCCCAATTTGTATTAATAAATGGAAAATTTGAAAATACAGTCATTGATGGGATGTGAACAAGTTTTATAGCATTATCCTTTTCTTTTGAAGACATGGCAAGAATTTCTCCTGCTGGATTGAATTCCAATGATGTAACTTGTGTAACTAAATTCATGATACTTTTTTCTGGTTTCCGATTTTGTAGACGAAATTTATCATCATTCATTAAGGGATTTTCATTTTTATAAACATTGACAACTCCAGAATTAGATCCACAGGCCAAAAAATGTGTATTTGATGCTATTGAACTACCAGATATTGCTCCTTCATCAATAAATTTGTCAATACATGATCGATTTTTCATATCCCATGTATACACTTCCCCGAATTCTATTATACATAACAGGAAAAAAAACAAATATTTGTAACTCTAGAGTCTAGACATGTATAAAATACATATGTATTTTATAATGTAAGATTGATAAATAAAAATCATTTGACAAAAAAATATTGTAAAAAAAAAGAAGGAAGAATAAACTATTGCCTCACCTCCACATGAAAACATTCGAGTTCCATCCTCATTAAAACAAATATCTGTTACTTCTCCATTCATAGTCAAAGTATGAATAATTTCTTTAGAATGGGATGAGAATAAATACATATTTCCATTATGTCCAAGACCAACAAGAATTTTCTTATCTGGACTTGGAATTAATTTACGTACTGTTTCTTTTTCTGTTAGTCGATTTGGTCGGATTTTAGTAATTTCTCCTGACATCATATCATAAGAATAAAAATGTGATTTATGACCAGAAGATACTAAGATTTCATCTCCTTCTGCTGAAAACGAAGCATTTCGTAAAGGGAAATTTTTAAATTCTACAGATTGAATTTTTGAATTCTTGATTCCATCAACCTATATAAATGATATAAATAACAATGCTAATGATTACTGTCATGTAAGTAATTGAAAAGTAAGGACATTTTAATTTTAAACTTTTTAAACTTTGACTACAAAATATTCATAAGCAAATTAAATATTTTTATATCATTAATTATTATAGAATTAATTATTAATACCTGATACAATGTAACAACTCCAGAATCACCAGCTACTAATCCAACTTGTGATGTTGGATGAAATTTGACACTTCTTATGATTTTTCCAGCTTCTCGACTTTCACTATTTAAATCCAATACACGATATATTTTCAATTCACCACGAAGAAGAGATTTGGATTTAATATTAATGTAATTTTTTTCTTCAGCTTCTTCCTCTTCATCATCCTCATGCTTCCTCTTTCGCTAAAAATGTTACAAATTGTGAATTACTACACATTATAATAATATGATGCTGAAAACATGTTATTCTTATTTACTAGTATAGTTATAATATGTACTAATGACATTTGTGCAATTTTATATTACGTTTCTGGATTTACATATTACTATTTTTTATTGTTTGGATATAAAATATTATACCTTGGGAGCTTTTTCAATACTATCTAATTTAGCCCAGGATGGTGTTGGTCCATGTACTAAATTAAAATGTTCATGAAGACGAGTCACATATTTTGAACCTTCTTTAGCTTTGATTTTCCCAGCTGACCTATGTTTTAATCCTTCTTCATCTCTGTAAATTGAAAACAATGAACCAAATTATTATTGATATTATGCATTTAGGTACTATAATAATAAATAACATCATTGGATCATTGTAAATTGTAGTAAGTAAAAAGTACTCAAATGTTGTACTTGGTATTTTATACTTTTTGATAGGGAATGCCTTTAAAAAATGTACTTACGGTAAATCATCCGCAACGTCCTTCCAGGCAGGTTCCATAATTGATAATGAAAGATATATTAGCAATTAACTTTAATTTGTCTGAAACATACTAAAATTACACAAAAACACAAAATGTGCTCATCAATTTTGAATTCCACCCATGCGGATTGTTTCCCCGCCCGTCAACATTATCTAGACTTCACATGATTTTTGTACCATACGCAAAATTCGTCTCATAATTATTTTTTTGCATAATATAAGTATATCATAACTTTTATGTGTGTATCGCTTTTATATTTTAAGTACAAACTATTATGCTATCAGTTATCATAGTATATTACACAATACAGAAACTAATTATCATGCTAGTTTTTATGGTAGTACATTACTGAAAGTATATTGTGTAAACGAACAGTTCAAGACCGGCGTATAACAAATTGTAATGCATTCTTTTTTATTCAAATGGAGAAAGCCGGGACACGTGAAAATATATTTTGACATATCAGCTGTTTGAGTTTACAAATAATATATTTATTTTATTGATTATGATTAGGTTATTTTGTGTATGTTATAAAGATACTTTTATAAAAGTACTTAAGAGTTTTTCGTTTTATACCCCCTTATTATTATTCATTACTACTCCACACACTTTTCATTACACATATTACGACTACAAATCGATAAATGTTTTGTTGTAGCAACAAGACCCTTTGTGGATAGTCGTAGCTATGCATTAATACTGTGAGAGTGTATCTATTTAAAGGTTTTATACCTAAAGAGTTTCAGTGTACTAATATGGCATCAAATGTGAGTTTGTCATTTTGAATCTCATTGAGGATCTTATATGGAACTTAACAAATTTCAGTGCTACATTAAATTTTACTGTTAATAAACTTTTAAAGTATACTTGACATCGTTTTAACAAAACTGGACATTGTGTACTAGGATATAATATATATTATACAGAAAAAAGACGAGGGAGCAAATAAATTGTTGTACAAAATGGATGTCATACAAGAATATACGGTAAGTTAAACATTAAAATATTTTGTTTTTCACTTTTTACATGTGTTGTTAGTTGTTAGTTTCTAAATATTAAAAAAAGTAAGTAATAATAATTATTTTAACAAAATCTGTGTATTTTTAATAGGCTCGGATTCATTATCAATGCCGTGAAGGATATATTCATGCAATGAAGAATACGGCAGAGGAGGCTTTGAAGAAATTTCCAAATGATTACACGTTTCAATTTTATCATGCTATTAGTTTGTTGTTGGAGAAAAAGACAACTGATGCACTACGAGATTTACAGCCTCTTTTAGTATGTCAAGTTTGAAAATATATACATATTGTAGTAAAAACAAAACCATTTACTTGTATACTGCTTTTTTGGATGTAGGAATGTATAAAAAAAATGATTTGGAAATGTTTATGGTATTACATATTAAAAGTAGCTAATATTATAATAATAGTCTTATTCTCTTTTGTTTCTTGTTACAGAATGAAAGTCCCATTTCATTAGCGTGTTGCCTAGCTTCTGTTGATGGTCACCGAGCTTGTGTCAAAGTTGACAGAGAAGAAGTTGCTTCACGTAAAAAAAAGACATTTTTAATTTATTAAATCATACTACTAGGAATGTAAAAATATATGCAAATCAAAACTATTTAAGTTAATAAAATATTAAATTATTACAGTTGAAGCCAGAATTCGAGAAACTAAAAAAGCTGCACCACCTGATGTACTTTTTTATGCTGGATTGTACATGCATTTAACTGGGAAAAATGATAAATCAAAAGAATATTTAGAGAGAGCTATAAAATATTCCAGTCAACATGATGATGCTATGAGTCTTCGTGGTTGGGTTGAAATGAAATTATCACCAAAAGAACGGAGTCAAAAAGATCCTAGTGAATATTTTGAAACGGTTTTAAAATCAAATAGAAAACATATGGATGCTATATTAGGTCAAGCTCGTTATTGTGAAATATCTCATCAATTTGAAACAGGATTAGAAAAACTTAATGAATTATTGGCTTTTTATCCAAATTGGATTCCATCATTAATTGAGAAAATGAAGTTAGCTCTATGTATTCAAGACTGGGACCAAGCTATGGACATTTGTAAAAGGTTAATTTTATATTATAGCATTTCAAAGCAAATCAAAATTATATATGAGTATACATGCACATGACACACTCTGTTGTACTTGTAAATGATTAGTAATGCAATAATATCATATTTTTCATGTCTATAATCCAAGATTTTATGTTGAAATCTCTCTCAAGACTTATTTTTTTCAACTTTTTCTTTTTAAACTCTAGAATCATGTCCATTGATTTTGACAATCTTGAAGCTTACCGTCTTAAAGTACTTCATAGTTTATGTCGTGAAGGGGATTTACAAGCAGTTTCTAGAGGATTAGAAAGTTTCCTATCTCTATGTAAAAAACATGAACCAAATAATGCGAAATATTTTCAGGAAAATGCTCGAATGTTTTCACAGTTGGTAATTATTATTTATTATTTTAATTATTAGTTATTAACTACTTTTGAAATAGCCTAAACTTTTTCTATAATATCGTGTTTTTATTTTTGAAAATAGGCTAGTTATGATGAAAAGATATTAAATCAAACCATGAAATTTGCAAGATTTGCTACAGAATTAGAACTGGGTAAGTTTTTTTTATTTATTATTAAACTGAGTCAAAACTACGACGAGAGAATTGTTTTTTTAACAACATTCATTATTTTTGGAATCAACGTTGGAAAATCTATAATACATCCACTTTATCCTTTGTGCCTGATACATAATAACGATTAAAATTATAAATTATGTCTCTATAATATTATATTTTATGTATATGTGTATATTATATGCATTTTCAGATAATGCTGAATTAGTTGCAGATGTTGGTCGTATTTTATTACTCATGGGGAAAAGTAAAGAGGCATATCAAGAATTTCGTGCTGCTACGAATATGGATAATACTTCAATTTCGGCATTATACGGTTTATTTTTCTATTTTTAATGACTATTGTATTGTTACTCACTTTTAGTGTATTCAAAACTCGAAATTGATTCTGTTTCTTGACATTTCGTTTTATGTATATTGCAAATATATATAGGTTTGATCTCATGTCAACTAGCTGAAGGAAATATTGATCTTGCTGCACAACAATTGGAGTTTCTACGTGAGCTTGCTACTTCTATCGATACACCATCAGATTTACATTTTCTAACTGCCGTTATGGCTAAAAGAAGAAAACAGTCGCCGGATGTAGTAATTGGATTCTTAAATGAAGCTGTAGATGCTCACTTTCGACAGATGAGAGGATTTGCCTTTAACATTTCTTACATGAGGTACTTGCATAATACATCTATACATATATCCTATATTGATTTGTAACTGTACAATATTATGTCTACCATAAATCTGCAAGTTACATATTATATGGTGTTTTTGTTTTTGTTTTTTTTTAAATTTACAGAGCTATTAATCCAGATTTAGTTGTAAAGATTGTTCGTGAATATTTATTATTTGCACCACAAGAGGTTCATATTAACAAATTTTTTTTAAAAAAATACTCTGTCTATTAAAATCAGTACAATTTAATACATTTTTCAGTGTTCCTACATCCTATAATCTACAATAATACAAAACTTTCTTTTCAATTTTGAAGCCTGTTGGACAGGGTATGCTTCCCCCCGTGTGTGTTAGACAAGCGAGTATGATTTTAGAAACAGTCATCAAAGTTTGTCCAAAACATAGAGATGCTCTATTTATAAGTGCTCAAATTAAATATTTATGTGGGGATTCACGTGGAGCTGTCAGTACTCTTGCTGCGATTCTATCCTTTGGTA
>JABASP010003225.1:0-15068 GCA_019776565.1 Sminthurinus signatus | reverse complement strand
TTTAGGAATGATGTTTTTTCATTCCTAGCAATGCGTTTGTGAAGGTTTTTTGAAAAAATAAAATTTTCGCGATTTTGACGTCTACTAGCTGGTAAAGTTAGTCATATACAATATACATTATATACATGCTTTAAGTCACACATCAAGGAAGCATTTGGATTTAAAGGGTCTGTTTCTAACTTGAAACCTCAAGCTTGAAATCTGCTTGAATAATCTGACAAAATTTTCCAAAGATGAAACAAACGAACACAGGCACACTCAACACTCAAACAAAACGTCTCTCTCTCTGTCTTTGAAAACACAGGAAATACGGTGTGGGCACGAGTCAATGATAATAATAAAAATAATAATACGGAGGGCAAACATGTGTCCCTAGTCCATAGTCCGCGTACAGGAATGGAAAAAAGGATGAATGAATAAACAAAGTGTCTATATGAACATTCGTAATTCCTAGTTCGTAGTTTGTAGAATTAAACAATATAGATGTTTTATGTAGTGTCGGTGTACTGTGTACATTATGCATACAAGTGTGTATTTATTAAGTATCCTGTACTATCAGCTATCAACTATCAGCCTAGTCAAACAGAAGAAATAGAAGATAGAAGATTGAATGGAGGTTCCTCCCTGTGGCCATATCGTGCCATCCCGTGCACTGATAATGTAAAGTGTAATCCAAGAAGATGACGGATGAAGGATGGAGGAGGATAGTGTACAGCAGTGTACAGTGTAGAGTGCACAGTGCAGTTCAGTGGGATCACAGATAAATGAGATGAGATGAGAAGAGCATGGCTTAGCTTTGACCAAAACCGGATGGCTTTCCCGGTGGAAGAAAGAAGAAAAAGAAGATGCGATATGGAAGTTGGAGGATGAGGATTGAGGATCAAATCTATCTAGTTATCTACATCTTATCTATTGTAAACATACCACGAAACACACTTTTCTCCGTTCTCAAAAAAACAAAAAACCAAACCAAACCACCCTCACTATCATCCCCAGTACATAGTAGAAGCAGCATTAAGCTTTATCCACTGGTACCATTACAAATACAAGTACAAGTTGTTTCATTCTTGATTCTTGATTCTTTTACTCATCATGGGGCTAAACCTCTTTACTCTTTACAATACACAAAATACACTTGATATTTAACATTATGTCCATCAGTTTCCCAATTTCAATTTTCACTGTTTAGTATCTTTACTGATTCAAACTTAAAACTCAAGTAAAGTCTCAAATCTGAAATGGAAAATGTATGGTAAATTCGGGCGTCTTCACAGACTCAAATATCTACATGTACATAATAGAGACACATACATTAAGGGAAAGGAGAAGAAGAGAGAAAAAAGAAAAAGAACAGATGTATACGTCTGCAAGACAAAAATCCAAGTACAAATACACCAGCACAGTAGTAAGATGAAGATGAAGAAAATGAAGGGAGAGAAAAATGGAACGGACGGAGACAGAACCCTTAGTTTTTTTGTAATGCATATATATTATGTAACAGTAGTATTTTATGCTCCTTTTTTCTATGGACTTGAAGGGTCCTTTCTTATATCTGTCTACTGTCTATAGTCTATACATTATACGTATACAGTATATCTACATCTTAGAGCCTTCCGTCCACCATATTTTCTTTTTCGTCATCACCATCACCATCTTCTTGATGATTTCTTTTTCTTTTTCTTTGCTTTGCTTTGCTTCCTTCCTATTCACTATTCACCATATGGGTCACAAAAGATAACTTCTCGGAGATTCAAGATCCAAGATTTTTATTTCCCTTCCTATTCCTCTCCGCTCCTCTTCTTCTTCTTTTTCTCCATGTGAAAAAGGAACAAGAAGCCGCTTTTCAAGTTGAACAAAAAAAATCTCAATTACACTAGGAACCCATCGAGAGAAATTGTTATACAACTATAACACTAACACTCAATTCATTCTGTATTCTGTACTTTGTTCAATGTACAATGTACAAGTACATTCGACATTCAACTACATGTTGTGTGTTGTGTGTGTATAATAGAAAATAGAAGGTTCGTACTCTACACTTTACACTCTTTTTGATTTTTGATAGCTCAGCTTTTCTTAGTCTTTCGCCCCACTATTCTTTATGTCTTTCTTTCTTTCTTTGTGTATGAAGTACGGAGCATTGAGTATGGAGACGGTTCCATATTCCATCAAACATCAAACGGTTGTGTTCCAGCTTCCAACTTGTATAGTTCCAGCCGAAACTCTTTACTCTTTACATTGTATATTGTATATACTATACTGTAAATTTAAAAAACCCCTTCTATCTTCTATTTCACATCGTGTCAATCAACAGACTTCAATATTGTTCACTTGTAAATATCTTGCATCTACTTTAATTCATTTGCTCCATTCTCCTACGCAGTAAAGGAGGATATTTTTTTACTCCTTTTTCTGTAGCCTTACAAAGTATAAAGTATAAAGGATAAATTATATTTAGATCAGTAATTCCGACTTTGTAAAAATGTATACTATAGACGTCTGGTGTCTACTGGAATCTCTATAATCGGTAATCTTTTTCTTCCCTAAAAGTCTGAATGAGATGTGGAATCTGGGATTGAAACTGATTTATAGCCATGTTTTCTAAATGAAATGAATGAAATACCATATTTTTCCACCATACACCATGTACATGACGATCTCGCTCCTCATTCCCCATTTCATTCCGTGTCACTTCATATTCATACATACTACATACACCATTAACCATTACTCAGCTCTCAACTCTCAACTCTAATTTCCTATTTCACTTCTGAATGGAAAATGGTGTCTCAATCCTCAATTCTTAATCTCAGTTAGAATTAAAACTAGAATTTGACTGATAACTGATATGTAGAAAATAGAAAAACATGTACAACAAAATATGATATAAACCACTCAACATTTAACTATCTCAAAACTCAAAACTCGAAACTCAAAGCTCAAAATTCAAAACTCAAAACAAATATCCAGTTGTATGTATGTAAAAAAAATTGTCATCCATAAATTCCCATTATATTTGACCCGATTATTCTATGAACTATAGGCATAAGAAGTTTTACTATAAGTAGGCCTCCATCTTTTCTTTTTGATATATAAGTAATTGAAATGAAGCCTTCTAAAAACTGCTTATAAGTTATAAGCTAATCCTTCCAGTATTCAATCAGTCATCATCCATTCATTACATAAAGTAGAATACAGACGACAGAATATCTGGAATCTTTATTCTGTACCATTTTCAATTTGTATTGGTACATAAAGTAGTGGAGAGTCAAGATATGAAATGTAAACAAGTAATAATAATATAATACATTTTATGTATTATGTAGAAATTTTTATGCTTTCTATTCTCTATTCTCTACTCAGGATTCCCCTACGCATTCATTTGGAGGATAAGCCATTTATAAGCATCAAACCAAACGAAACCAAACGGAAAGTAAGTATGTAAATCAAGAGGAAAGAGTGCAAGAATGACTTTTTGTCATGTCTACAGTCTACAGTTTACACTTTACAACTGATACACATTGACGATAAGTAGGAGTAATAAATAAATACATAAGTAAAAGCGTTAGAGATAATGCTAATCGTAATGCATGTACTTTTGTATGTTGGAGGTAAATTAGACTACCGAATACCGAATACCAAATACCGAATACGAATACAGAATAGTGAATAGTGTATGTTGTGTTGTGTGTGTTTGATGCGACAATGACACGGCTCAAGACGCAAGAATCTCTCAACTCTAAACTCTACCCTCTAAACTTTACACACGTTGTACGTATATCATTCAATGATTTGTACAGAGTAACTTCATGAAAAAGACACGAGTTGTACGAGTACGAGATTGTAGTATTTTGTATTTTGTGTTTTGTACTTGGATTTGTATCCTAGTCAAATAATGCATGTGGAATGGAGAATGGAGATTGTACGTGAGTTTCTTGTGTCCTAAAATAGAATTTAATCTATTCAAGACTTTATTTACATAAGGCAAATGGAGGGAATGGGTGTTTCTCAAATCTCAAGTCTCGAGTCTCAAGTCGAGCATGCATCTAGATTCTAGATTCTATAGTATTCTACATACGAGTTTGATATTTCTTGTACAGACTTGAGATTCTGATTCTACTGCACAGTCTGCACAAAGTTGAGAGTTGAGAGTACAGAAGCTAAGCATTTTTATATATCTAGAATCTAGCGTAAAGTCAAACAACATGTGCTTCATTTCACTACTACTGATGCTGACTTCTGACTGGAGTCTGAAGTTACATGTACACAAATATACAGAATACAAACATAGATATTATACAGCTATATACAATGTAAAATGTTCAATGTACATTTGGATAGATGGATAAATACCGGTGTCTTGAATTTGTATTTGGAGTTTGGATTTTTCAAACAATACCTTTGACGCGAAAAAGACCTCTTCACTTCCCATTCAACCTGTTTACAAACTACAAACTACAAACATTTATACAAGTATAAATATACAAATAACTTGATTTCTTTCTCATTCTTCACTTTCTTCTCTCTCTTCTAGACTGAACAACTACTTGAAACTTTATGTAAATGCACGAGGACAGACTTGTTTGTTTATGTAATAAGTATCAAGAAAAAAAATACATAAAACAGCAGTTTTTTTTACTTTGAAGCTTTTTCACTTCCCGGTTTTTCATTTTTGATTTCTGAATTTTGGCAGGGACAAGAGATGAAGAGACGAGACTAAATAATGGTAAACATTAAACATTAAACGGATAGGTGATAAAATTTGAATACTAAATTGTAAATTTCCTGGTTTTTACTTTCTACTTTCTACACATCTACATCTACAGCCAAAATAGTACCAAGGACGATGTTTCTTCATCTACAAAGCTGGCCCAAATATTTTTCTCCTAAAATATCCATGTGATGAGTGATGAAGGATGAAGGATGATGTACGTCAAAAACACCGAGGGAACACCTTTTCTGTAGCTCTGTCTTATTAGTAGTGTATTTTGATTCTGATTTTAATGGTAAATAATTATACATGATAAATGAGACGGAAATGCTTAATTTTTTAACTATCATGACATGTCATTTGACATTCAAGATTCAAAACCCAAGACAAAAATTTCCTGCTCACGTTTGCAGTCTAAAAAAAAACAAAATGATGAAACACTTTTACTCGGGCTACATTCTGCACTCTACGCATTTTCTACTGCATCCATCCACGATATCACATATCACATGCGTAAATAGTAAATATACTTTTCTTGTGTGTAAAAAAAGACTGCATGTTTTATAAAATTCTTTTATATTTTGTACTTTATACTTTATACTTTGTGACTTGTGTGACGTGTCCCATTTGGTAGGAGAAAAGTTAAACGAGAATGTAGAGTAAAAGTGCATGTTTTGTACTGTCTATTTTCTTTTCTGCGGAGGATGATACACACATGTTGACATGCCGAGTCATCCTCCACTCGCCTCTTCTGCTTATCATGACGGAAAAGTGTCAGCGCTGTGTCGGAAATGAGAAAATGCATACAGTCTACAGTTTACAACGTACAATATACAGAATACATGCAGAACAAACAACAAACACGGGAGTTAAAGGGTGCATTTGCATTTTCATCTTTATTCTGTAACATGAATTCCTAAACAGTTGCGATGAAATCTTCTTCCTCTCATGTCTCATGTCGGATGTCGGATGTTTTCAACTTTGAACGGAACAGGATCGACAATTGACAATACAAATATTGTACAGTTTCCTCCTAAAGATTCCTCCTTCTTTCAACATTCGCGCTAATTACCTTCTTTGAAATTGTAAATGTGAGCACTGAGGATTTTAACATTATTTTACTTTACAAGAAAATCCACATTAAATACTCGATCTCGATCTTAATAAATATGCTCTCATACATTTAATACTATTTTTTTGTTATCTCTATCTAAATATTTTGCAAGCATTCTAAAACCTAAAACCGAACTCCCACATGATGCTTTAAAAGTCATCAGTCTTGATTAAATCCCAAATTCCACACCTTTTTTATATCTAAAATCTATACAAAATACTCGAAATCGTCGACACACCGAAAACAGAAATAGACCATCATGTATAAAGTGTAAAGTATAAAGTACATAGACCGGCAAATGGCATAAAAATATAAGCTCAAAGCTCACCTTTGGAAAGGGAGAAATAATTTTTGTCTCGAGGCACATTCCACTCGGATTCACAGTCATCATCATACTTGAATTCATCGTACTTTGGCTGCTATTCATTATGTTCACAGCTCACAGTAAACACAAATATCCGTCGTATTGTATAGATAAAACAAGTAGATTGAGTTTAGGATTTAAGCAATAGTTTCTGATATGAGTTTAATAATGTTTACTATTTACTCTGTAAACTCTAAACACAGTCGAGCGTCGAGTGTTGAGAGTCGAGAGAAGAGTAAACACAATATACAATACAATATATAATACACCGAAGCCGGAAATTCAATATTGAAACAAAAAACAGTCGGGAATGATGAAACTCGAAAGAATCTTGTATAACTTTTTTTTATATTTTATCCTCTATTAATCTGTTCATTGCTCATGGAGTAGATAAATAGAGCAGTCTATTTATTGATAAATTGATTTGTGATTTTTGATCTTCCTTTTTGTCGGACCGACTCAAAAACTATTGAAACTTATGGCATAAAGCACAGCCAACAAACAACAATCAATAATAGCTACAAGTACCTCATTATATATTATTATGTATTATGTATTATAAAGATAATAAAATGTGATATCAAATATCCAGTTTTCACTTGTTCTCGCTCCTCTTTTCCGCTATTTATTTGTTACTTGCTGTACTATATTTTTGAGTGCGAACCATATTAAATAATATTAAATATTAAATGTACTCCTATATAATTTCCGAATAAACAAAGATATCTTGTGTAAACGGATTTAATTCCTTGGGTTTTGACGCTTGACACTATTGAATTTTATATGTGTTTTATATATATTTTTATGCTTCATAGTTTATAGCGTTCACCGATATTGATATTGATATTTAATACGGAATTGTGGAATTTAATACACGCGTTGGAAATTCTAATACTTTCTGTTCTTGTGCACACACTGACAATTTAGCACAGAAACGGACGACTGATGACTGATGACTGATGAAACTTTGTGTGCTTCTAAATTCTCGATTCTCGAGCGTCACAAAAATTCCATCACACTGTCAATATTTTCCCACAGAACCATTTCCCAATGAGCAACAAAACAATAACAAAAATCAGAATCACAGTTGGAAAAGACAATCATTAAACTTTAATCTTTACTAATTTCCAATGTTCAAGATGTTACAGGGGTTGACACACTCCCGCTACCGCTGGTACTGTTAAGTATATAAACTGTACGCGTGTGATTGTTTAATTGTAGTTACTTTGTAGTTAGTAAACAGTAAACACCACCAACCACCAACTATGAACCACTACACGTTATGCAACACTATTTATTTCATTTCCAAACTGAACAAACAACCGAGTGCCAAATAATACAGAATGTTTATATTATGATAGTATTAATAAATGGTAAATAACGTGTACTATGTAATTGGAATGGAATGATATCAATCAACTGTAAACTGTAAACTATAAATGGGATGGAGAAATTTGAAACTTGTCCCGATTGTCGAATGTGGAATCCAACTGAACACTGAACACTGAATACTGAACCCAACTTAAACTTTGACTCACCTCCTTCACACATACATTTTCATCATATGTATTTATGGAGTAAATATCAAAAAGGTAAAAAGGTAACATAACATACACCTTGAACAATGTATATTGTATATTGTATATCATACATGTATTATGTGCATAGGGATAATTATTAGTACTAGTGGCAACAAACAAAGACAGAAAGAATTCCATTACAGTTGATCGGTTGATAGTTGCAATGTGTGTGCATATTATATATTATATATGTGATACTACATTACGTGACCCCTCTTTCTCATTCTCATCCTCGTCCTCATCCTCATGTACATATGGACAAATTATATTATTATTATCCCATGTATAAATAAATAATAGAGGAAATAATAGAGAATGGGAGAGAACCACATTTCAATTCAATCCTATATCCAATCCAACCCAATCCAACTCAATCCAGACAAATCCAGTAGTCAGAAGTCTGGTGATGAAATTAAATGAAATGAGTCGAGAGTTCACCTTTTTTCCTCTCCCCATTCAGAGTTTTAGAGGTGAATCAAACAGTTGCGAGAGCAAGAGAGAGAGACACACAATTAAAATATATGGACTTATTATAATACTATCTAGACTCTAGACTCTAGATAGTAGATTCTAGATTGATGCTTGATGTATAAAAACCGGAAACGACTCCGTTTTGTACCAATAGTGAAAACAATGCAACTCACCGTCTGTTCCGCTCAACTACAATACAATACAATGTACTTGTATTTTCAACTTTTTACATTTACTATTCCTATTAGAGCTATAGCTTTGCTATACTATACTCTATACTGTGTACTCTATTTTATATAATTTATACCCATTTCATTCATCGTCTGTGTTCTATGTTTAGAAGTATAATAGAAAATAGAAAAGTTGGATAAGCTTTTTGAGTCTCTGCACAACAACCAACAACTGTTAGGATTCCCACATAATTATGATGATTACTTTTAAATATACGCATTTAGGCACTAAAGTCGGATCACGTTTCACGTGTATCCGTCTATTAATGATATTTGGTATTTTTAATATTATTATTATTACTATTACAAGTTTAAGAATATTCAAGTACTATTTTTACTATTACCATTGTTGTGACTTTGTGTTGAACTTGTAGTTGCCGCATCAAGTTGTAGTTTGTAGTTTGGACTTTGTGGACGGACTGCTACTAATTCAAGTAGAATGTAGAATGTTGCTGTAAGTAAACTGTAAACACTCTGTGTAAAAAACCGCACTGACAATGACAATGACAACGACAACGACAATGGCGATGATGATGAGAAATCACACAACTAACAGCTAGTAAAAACTGCAAATGGAGAATGAATTTTCATCCTGTGTCCTGTGTCCTTTGTCCTGTTCTGTACTGTGCGGTGTTGAAAATGAACAAGTCACTAGTCACTCGTCTCTTCTCAACTTCTCGACTTCTCAACCTCTCGTCCCTCTCCTGAGACTAATTGCGATCTATCTAGCAAAAAGATCTCGTTTTATATATCAACTCTATTTCAAAATTCAAAATGGATGGAAATGCAAACAAAAATATATATAATATATAATATATTATGTTTATAGATAGAAACACACACAGTGTATTTTTTTTCTCATCCTCTGTCCAATCTCAAATCTGTAGTTCAATCATTAGTGATTAGTGTTCAATGGTTAAATCTTTCTAATACCGGATATGATAAATGATAAGACGGGTTGTGTTTTGTTTTCACAAACTGGATTCATCTTGCACTACAACACATAATACAAAGTACAAAATCCAATAATGCGCAATACATTAGTCAAGTAATAACAATTTTTATCACTTACACAACTCCACCATTTCATGTTTTACAACTTGTTATCAAATATCAAATGACTCACAGAGGATCATGATCATGATCATAAACATTAACATTCACATTACATATTACATATAGCTGCGGCGGAAATTGGAATTGTAATGGGAATTTACACACCACAAGTCATTTGATTTTTGAAATACAATATACATGCTTAAAATTAAAGACATTTGATAACATGAGTCTTATTTATCTTGTGGTAGAAATGAGAAAGAGGAAAGAGATAGATTATTTTATCATGGAGAAAAAAAATCAAGGTGAGCTATTCCATGTGTAATACATATTACATAGTCAAAAATTATCAACTATCAATTATCAAGTCAGATATCTATTTTGTACTCTTTATAAAATGTCATTTGTCATTTGTCACACCTCAAACTTGAAACTTGCATCATTTGTCTCTTGTCCCTTGTCTCATGTCCATATCCATCCATGTTTAATTTTTAAGTATTTTTAAGTAGATAAAAACGGATATCCGCTCCTTCTAAAAGAGCAAAAGAGTGGAAGAGGAACTGGGAGGAAGTGCTGGAATTTTAATCAGAGTTAAATGACAAATGATAAACGATAAACGACCAAAAGTCAAAAAGGATGCTCATGCTGATACTGATATGTAAGTTGTCACTATTATGTAATTTTGTAATCATTAGAGCATCATTTGAATAAAAAGTGCATGTGCTTTTCCCCACCACTCATGACTCAGTGCAACATTACATAATATATAATATTACATAAACAAATTTTGTAAGGCTCCTAATGGAACCAAAAACCAAACACAAAAGGAATATTATGTACCAGTTCCGCTAAAAGTGGAAGTGGGATTCAAAGTTTATCCTTTTTTCCTGTTCCTCATCTTATAAAATAAACAATTTAAAATTTAAATCCAAACCTATATAAAAACTCAGGAAGTGGGAACTGGGAAAACATGCGATGGATTACGCTTGAAGCTCTTGAAGCATTTTATTTTTATAGGAGCTAAACCCAAAATCCAAAATCCATGAATAAGAATCTGATTATCCTAAAACTCGTAGTGGTACAGTGGTTTTTCATTCATTGTCCATGAAAATATTATATGTATCTTTTATCGTGCAAGTATTTTCCATTTTCAGACTCGAGATCCGAGATCCGGAACGAGAGTAAATCATTGCAAAGAGGAACAGTAGATAATAGACAATATTTACCTGTGTACATTTACGATATTTTCATACATACGGTTTTGTGGTAAGTGAAGAGGTTTTTAGGTTTTATTAGAGCTTGTAACTTGTAAATATAGTTAATAGTTTATCCGTTTCCTGTTTCACTTTATCCACAATTCACTATTCCAAATTCACAATTCCCATCCACTTGTATGTTGTATGTTGTATGTTGTATTTAAAGAGGTATTCACTTTACACAACAGCAACAACAACAACAAAACGGAAGTACACCCATCCATCCATCCAAAATTGAAAAGAGCCACAAAAAAACATGGAAAATTGGGAAAATCTGTATATGTAATCTGTATCAGTAGCAAAATGTATGTTTTATGTAGTATAAAACATGCAGTAGAAATACATGAAGAAAAAACATGGACGAGTTTCCGAGTCCGAGTTATCTGATTCTCTGTAAATTCTAGATTCTAGCCAAGCATGAAAATGAAAATGAATGGATCAATGAATGAATGAAAAAGGTAAATCACTACAAAAGTTGGATGTGTATCACACCGCATTACATTTTCTATTTCAAAAACTGTCCCACCCTCACTCCTACGTATGTACCTTGTGTATTTTCTACCTGTACCTTTAACCTGCCGATGAGAATCGAGAATCGAAATTCGAGAGTTGAGGGTACCAAGTACAAGTGCAAGGTGGACATTACATGTGCAATGTGCATGGTTTCAGATCTTGGATCTCGGATGACAATAAGTTTAAGTAGTTGTGGAGCACAATGCATGTCGTAAAATACCTTTAAATCCTATTAAAATGATCATTATCATGATGATTATGATCACCAACACCACCAGCCACAGCAACAGTCAGTGATTCCAGAGCAAAGTGTCAATAGCTCTTACCATTGTTGAACAAGGTACAATTGAAATATGTTTTTCATTGTGTGTGGAATCGAGTATCGAGAATTGAGAATCCAGGGCTCCGCCCCAGCTCATTTCTCATTTTAAAAGCTTATACATTATACATTATGTACATACGTACCGCTCCATTTTTGTTCGTTGGGATTGCGGAAAAAAGGAACCGACCATCATATTACATGATACATGACATGATATTCCATTAAATTACAGTTTACACATTACATATTATGTATACATCTTAAATCTGTATTATTGTATCTTGACTCTCTTCATTTGAACTTGAATCTTCAATTCATCACTCAACTTCATACAGTAATAATAGAGTAGATATACATTGTACATTGTACATAATACGTAGAATTTAGAGGACCGTTGCATCCATAATCCACAATCCACAACACAAGGAAGTTGAGAACTATGGCCAAATTGTGTGTAAAGTGTACTAATCCGTAATCCATAATCCATAATGCCGATGCACATGTTTGGAAATTGGAAAAGAAATGCTTGACTACACTGACACAAAAAGCTTATGATTGGACTGGATTCTGGAGACTGGATTGTCATGTAATATTAATGCATGTGTACTGTTTATTGCGTACCACATTCAGTTTAACTACTGAACACTTGCATGTTTAATGTTAATACACAGTACACATACAACATAAAAAAGATCAAAGATCCAAAATCCAAAGTCAACTGAACCAGATCAAATTAAAAGTAAATCAGTATAACACAAGTTTCAATTTTGAGATTTGAGACAAGTCAAGGTCGATGATGTACAATGTACAACATAATAAATAGAGATTTAAAATATGTCGTTAAATTATTCGACCAAATGTTAAACTATACTTATTACTTACTCCTTTGATCTTTTATATAGATATCTAGAATCTAGAATTGAGATGAAACTTCTAATACAATATAGAGTAAAGAGTAGAGAGTGAGACAAATAAATTACAGTTATTCATCTTTCCAATTTCAATTCTCCGTATCCTCAATCCTCAATGTTTTGTGGTTTTTAACATGAGATCTTTATGAGATTAGACTTTCACTCCATTCTTCAATTCTACGGCTTTTGCAAAGTACATGTCAAACATGTGTAATGTGGATTGAATATAATCTAACAACTGAGACATCAACAAGAATTAGAATAATCATTATATCATTAATATAAATAAACATGATCGAGTCCTCACTTTGCTAAATTTAATGTTGGCTCAAAACTCAAAAGGATCTGCTACAATGTAAATTGTAAATTAACTAGATTTTACACATGTAAAATGGTCCTATACACGCGCACGATCCTCTGTCAAAACTTCAAACTCTCAAAGCTCAAAACTAACCGACACCTATTAAACTTTATAAATTCAAATATGTAAATGTAAGCAAGAAAGTTTGTATGGATTATGGATGGAGAGTGTGAGGATTGGAAAGACAAGAGTCGGGCTGATGAAAAATGGAAATAACAATAGGATTTAATATAGTCCAATTTTCTTTGTGTTCACTTTGTCTTGTGCGCTGTGTGTTGTGTGTAAGTTTGCGCCTCATTTTTTGCTCATGTAAATCTTGTACATCAATTATTAATGTTTCCTTCCTACAACATGTACAATGTAAAATGGACAAAGTATTTGCAATTTGAAATGCTCATGAGTTGATGAGGAAATTTCATTTCAATTTTCAATTTGTAAAGTGTAAAGAATATCTTATGACATTTGTATGTATTATGTATTATGTATATTGTAAATGTCCTCATGTTTCAATCTGAATAGTGTACTGTGTACTGCTTACTGCTTACATGTTCAGGACTTTCCTCTGTCTTTTTTATGCAAACAAAATCCAATGTAGAGTGTTCAACAATTCCCTCTCAATTTTCAATCCGCATCCTCTTCCGTCCCATCCTCAAATAATGAAATAATATCCCCCATCCACATATAATCTAGATTCTAGATTCTAGATGAGCAAAGGGTGTGCTCTAGTTTCTAAATTAAGTTCAAACTCGAATTCAAATAATAATATTATATTAGATATATTATGATATGATATAATACACATTTGAATGTTGAATGTTGAAAATTGGATGGAACAACAAGTTTACATAGTAAATTATGGAGGTACTTGTTGAATTGAATTTGATTCACAATGTACAATGTACAATGTACAATATAAAAATGCAGAAAAAATAAATCCTATCCTGTTCCTTTTCAACTAAATGAAATGGTGAAATGATATAAAAGTACTTGGTGAATTTACATTTTAGTTTTTAGTATTTAGCATTTAATAACAAAGAATATCTATATATAAAAAATAATGGGGGATGGAATCGGAAGGACGTGGAGGTGGTTGTGTGTGAATTGTGAATCCTTCCGTGATTTCCTTCCAGTTTTTCTCCCTGGCTCAATGTAATATGCATGTGTGTGTGGATTTTACTTTTTTTTACTTTCATTATTATTCTGCTCTGGTACATAAAGTGCTCAATGCTCAACTTTGTTTTACTTGTAGCTTGTATTTTGTATTTACTATTTATCCATTTCCTGTACCTATGTCCACATGTAGAGAGTGGAGAGTAGACAACAAACATGTTTGAATATCTATCAGCACCAAAAGTTTTTCTGAATGAGTAGCAGATGGTCAGTTCCTCTATTTTTGTTTTGGGGTAACTGGTGCGTGCATATGCACATCTTAAGTCTTTAACTATACCACTATACTTCTTATGAGTAAAAAGATGCGTATAACAGTAGCATAGACTACATGTTGGTGCACCTCCACACCATACGCGCTAACAAGTAGAGGTCAGAATTACTACTACTACTACTTACTACGCTCTCCTCTTTACTCCAGATTGTTATCCAGAGGCAAGAATCGAGTCTTGAGTCAGCAGGAAGATACAAAAACCGACAGACAGACAGGACTGGGAAGATTATACATTATACTTGTTACTTGTAGTAAGTTGCAACTACAGCAGAAACAGGTGAAAGAGCATGATTGAGGAAAAAAGAAGATGATTCTCATCAGTTCTCAACCTGTCTCCCCTCTCTGCTCCCATCTCTTCTCTTCTGTTGTTTTGTCTACTCTACTGTTCAATCTTGAATGGATGGAAAGTTGAAACAGGTGTGTGAGAAACGGATTTAAAGAACAGTCTCATGTGTTTTAATTGATATTTTTCTAGTGATGTTATTCTATCTACTGTGCCTGAAATCTTGTGGTGTACACTTGTTCCTGTTTTTGAGGTGAATCTTTTTTCAGTGTCCATTCAGTGTAATTGTATAAGATTATAAGACAAAGGATATTGGTTATTGGTTTTTGGTTTTGGTCACATATTATATTATTATTATTAAGGCATAGTTCACCTTTTGAGGTCCAATATAAATGTACATAAAAATCTAAGGTACACTTCACAGTCCGAACGGCTGAACGGATATTTATGATCCA
>JABASP010003224.1:0-15082 GCA_019776565.1 Sminthurinus signatus | reverse complement strand
ACTACACATTTCACATTTGTCCGCTAGATGGCGCATGCATGCAGATTTATATTGGACAAGTTCCAAGAACTCGGTTGAAGTGCATCGCAGTATTTCTATATGGAGGGACGGACAGGATACTTTTTATAGTCAGCTTCGCTTCCGGAGCCTAAAGCATTTATGCTTTCAAGGCGATATAAAATCGTCACGAAGTGAGGATTTTTAACTTTATTTGGCTTGACTTTTGAGACTTGAGTCTAGAATCTAGAGCTTAGGCGATCTGGAGTCTTGACTTTAGAGTTTAGCTCTACGGTCTAAATTCTAAATTCCAGAGTCTTGAGTCTCCAGTTGGGAGTCTCGAGTATTGAGCTTATGGAATCAACATGAAATTGAGATTTCACAAACAGACGACAGAGAGACTTGACTTGAAAAAAAAACTGCATTAGTCGAAATGGCTTTTGAGCTTTTGAACTCGTCCATAAAAATATAGGGAAAAAACAAGGAGGAGGAAACTAGCTAAACTATCTGCAGGAATAGGAAAAGCATATACATTACATACAAAAATGGTGATAGAGACAACACAAGACACGAGAGTCAAAACAGACGTAGAAAGTCACTGCAGGTATTTGCAAAAATATCCCAATTCCTAATTTGACATTTTCAGAGGCTAATGGCGAATTGCAAAATGATGTGCTCTTTTTACCCATCTCCCTTTTAATTCTCTACTAGTCCATCCATAGATTCCATATACATTTGTGTCTGTGTGTCCTCTTTTACATTCAACTTTTCCTTTCCAGTTGCTTTTGCTTTCCCCTTTGCCTCTGCTTTTACTTTTGGATTTGAATTGGGATTGGAATTGGAATTGGAATCGAAATCGGAATAGGAACTGGAACTGAAGCTGGAACTGGAATTGGAACAAGGAAGAGGAAGTAGAAAAAAAGAAGAATGTGTAAAAACTGTGCTTAATAATGTCACTAGATTCTAGATTTCAGATTGCGACTGATTTTCTCCTCTTTACATTCCATTCTCGTTCCCGTTTTTTGAATCTAAAATCTAATGCCCATTTCAACATTTTGCATGAGAGAAAATGGACTGAAATTCATGCATTTTTTTCTTTTTCCGTTTATCGTTTATCTGTGTGCTTGGACTTTTGGCTTTTTGCTTTTAAATAGCCCATTAAACTAGAAAACCAGTTCATCGCCCTTCATATAGTATTTCTGCAAAATAATGTTTTTAAATCCATCTATTTTCTCAGTCTATCTCTTTCAGTTTTGTGTACTCATGGTTTCCCTTGAAAAGCTTTAGTTATCAACAAACAAAATCAAAATCAAAATTAACTGCATTAAAAATTGAAAGACATAATAATAATAATAACAAACTATAGTACTAACTTTTCTGCAAAATAATTCAAATGACTAATCCTTGCTTTTCTCTTTCTTTCTTTTCTCTTTTCCTCTTCTTTATCCTCTGTAGAAGGAAAACTGATGGACGAACCGATGAAATTCAAAAAAGGTTCAAGATTTAAGATTAGTTATTAAATACCATTAAAATTAAAGTGACAGTTAAACAATGTGAGCTATGTAAACTATGAAATTTGAAAATGCTTGTGACACACACTGAAGAAACTCCTAGTGTAAAAATTTGAAAATGGATAGTTATAAAAATTACACATCATCTTCATATCAAAATCAAAAGGATGTTCATGACCCAGGTCCAGGTCCAGGTTCAGGACGAGGGCACGTACACGGAAATGGAACTGGAACCGGAGCTGTTCTTGGTCCAGAGATCACGCCTTCCCTTTTTACAAGTCACACGGGCTACAATTATTCTAGTTTGACTAGAAATCGAATGTCTCAACAACAACAAAAACTACCACCACAACCACAATTACTCCCCGATTATCCGGACCTTCTCATGGACCCGGATATAGAAAGCCAAGGCCATGGTCATGGTCATGGTCATGGTCAGAATGGGACATGGCGAAGACGTCCGGACCACCTCGATGAAATTCAAATGCCAGGGACTGAAGGAGTTGAGAATTGGAGAGCTCAATATGCTCCGAATATTCATTATGGACATCAAATAAAAAGTACATCCATACCATATCAAAATCCAAATGTAAATCAATATCAGTATCAATATCCACATCCACATCATCAACAATTTCCACCATATCAGAATGAAATAGATTCTCCGTCCGTCTACGCTCACCATCAAAATCAGCATCATATTCATCGAACGTCCATTCCAAACGGAGGACTAAACATAACAAACAATTTAGCATATCAACTCAACGAAGGTGAAATCCCAACCTCCAACACAAACATAATTACAAATACAAATACAAATGTTACGAATCCTCATCCAAATCTCGCTCTTAATCTTAATGGTGCAAACGGTAGTTGTAAGAACCCCTTTCCGATTTATGACCCCAGTCAAAGTCATGTTCATGTTCAGGACAATCAAATTCTACACTATTCAAATTCAACTACTGCAACGACGACGGTGAGAGCAACCAGTCGTGAGCGTGATTTAGTGGTGCGGCAGTTACAAGAAAAATTTGCAAATTCTCACTCCAATTCTAATTCATGTTCAAGGCCAATGAACGAAACTGACCCTGACATAGCAAATCATACGCAGCAAATAAAAGTACAACATCCGCATCCAAATTCAAAGTCAATTTCAAATCACTATCAAAATCCGAATCCGAATCAAAATAATCACAACCATAATCAAGGACAAGGTGAAAATGGACACTATAAAGATGAGGAGGAAGAGGAAACTCCTTGCTTTCTCCTCGACTCTCTCCAATGGCCGCCCTGTTTCGGTCAAAGTGAAAGTGGTGACGGTGGTGAAAACCATAAAGGAAAAGTGGAAATTACTAGGAATGGGATGGCTCCCATGGAAACGCAAAGTGATGGACGGACAACGACAACAACAACAACAATAGGAACAGATTCAAGGGGGAATCGCTCCATCGGTGGGATTTATTGGAAATCCGTTTGGATCCATTGTCGACTTCCGCTCCTTCTTTTACTCGTCTTTGCTCTCCTCGTCATTTTCCTCTCTTTCTCCGGCATCCTCATCTACTTCAAATGTAAGAAACTACACTCTTTTTCTATCTTTTCTATTCATTTTTCTTTAGTTATTTCTTTAGTATTCAACTTGCATGTACACCATTTTCAAAGCCAATGCCAACGCCAACCCCAGTACATTCAAACATATCAATTGGGTTGATTTATATTGTTCTTTAGTTTGATTTGATTTAGTTTAGTTTAGTTTGGCGTGGTTTGGCCTGGCTTGAACTTTATACAAATATCAGTAGTTTGGATTCACTTTGGTTTTGGTTTTCGGTTCGGTTTGGTTTTGGTTTTGGTTTTGGTTTGGTTTATGTTGGATTTTTCCTTAATGATAAACTAACAAACTCTTGCATTTTTCCTTGGGCTTTCTGTTTCTGTCTCGGATTCAGATTTGGATTTGGATTTAGATTTAGATTTCCATTTATTTCATTCTATTTTCTTCCAGATGTTCCTTACAGAGCCCGCGGCTACGGAACTAACGGTAATTTCAAACTCTCTTTTTCTCTCTCTTTCTCTCTTACTCTGGCTGCTTTCTCTCTGCTTTCTCTTTTCTCTTCTTCTTCTTCTCTTTCATTATTATTACTAACTTAACATTAATATTACATACCACGCCGTTCCATTTGATTCCATACTGACTTTTCTAGCATCGCCAGCCCCATTAACCATTAGTTGTACAACAAACCATTATTTTCTTATCTAGAGGTGAATGCGCATGCATATAAAACACGTACAAAGTACATTCTACACTGTACAAAGTAAAATGTTCAGTGCTCATGAAGAGGAAACGTAAGCTAAAGTCAAGTTCAGAATGAGTTGAGAGTATGCTAAAGTCGAGGATTTCAGTTACGTGGTTTCTGACTTTTACAACTTTTACTCGTCTAGTCTAGTACAAAAGTCAGTGGTAGTTTCTCCAGTAGTTTCAGTAGTTCCAATTTCCAACCTGGAGGCACCTACACTTTACACACATTACACATGTTTTCTGTTCTCTGTTCTCTGTCCGCTCTCTGCTTGAGTTTGGGAAGAAAGTATGTAGAGGAGGAAGAGGAAGAGGAAGAGGAAGAAAGTAAATTGGCCACGGTAATGTTTCAAGGGACTGTCTGCCATTCACTACCATGTGAATGTAGAATGTAGAATGTAGAATGTGGATTCTAGATTCTAGATTCTAGATGTAAATGGGAGAAAGTAGAAAGTCAGAAATCTAATTATTGACCAGCTCAACTAATTGTAAGCTTCAGCTTACACAAACTGCCCAACCCAAAGAAATCTCAGTCCTCCGTCAGACATCAGCCAGAGTTAGAATCAGAATCAGAACCAGAACCAACACCGAGAAAGATTTAGATTGCATCTATTATCTGGTGTGTTTTGGGCTTCTTTACTTCTGCATTGTAGAAAGTGGAGAGTAAGACACGATGACAAAATTACATGTAAGAAGAGTAGTTAAATTCTCAGAGTGAGAAAAGTTGTCTAATAAGTGTAAATTGTCAAGGCTACATCACAAATAATAATAATAATAATAATTATCATGTGTTTTCCTTCCCTTTCAAGTTTTGAGTTTTGAATTCAGTAACTTGCATATTTAATATTTAACATGTTTAATGTTTAGTTTTACTTTTATAAATATTATGTAATGCATTTTTGCAAGTAAAGTTTTTGAAACTATCAAGCTGAAGCTTCATACAGAAAAGTAGATGGATAAATAATGAGACACGAGATATAATAGTGTAATTTTGTTGATGAGTGGGTTTTACTTGAAATTGTTTTAATCACATGTTACTTTTTATTTTATATTTCTTTTACTTTGACAAAGAAGAAGGAGAAAGTAAAAACAAAGTTCAAAGTTTAAAAGATTTTTTCTTTGGTTTAGGAGATTTTCTTTGAAATTTTCACAGAGCTAGATTTTTGTTTGGTTCTGTTCCCAATTTTGAATAAAACAAGGAGATGGCTTTCAATTTTCGTAAAGGTATTTTTATAAAAAAATTAGAAAAGCATGAATAAGGAATGATGAGTGCTGAATCCTGACTGATGAGTTGTGTTTCGTAATTGTAATTTGGTAATTAAACGGCTTAAATGTAAAATTTAGAGATTATAAAAGTAAATTGCAATTCAACTTTTGTTGTACAAAGTCTTAGTGAGAGGTTTTCATCAAACCAAGCCTCAACACAACTCAACGCAACTTTACAGAATTTCAAAGGGTTTTGAAAACATTTTCTAATTCTGATTCTGAAATAAATAATTCCATGAAATGCTGAGTGTGTGCTGTGTTTTATGTATATACATTTCTGAATATTAAATAGATTCACATTTCACAGCTTTGATTAATCTTTAAAGCTCTTTGAACGTTTTTCATGCTCTAAAATATTCTATATTCGTATATTTTATATTTTGTATGTATGTATTTTTTACGAGGTCATGATGATACAAAATGCAGAAAGATTCCCTTTCAACAACATTGATGTTCTTTAGTCATTAGAAAGAAAGGTTGTACATTGTACATTGTACATAGAGCAACTCTTTGCAGCTATCTGTGTGAAACTTACGGTGAAAGTATTTGCAATCTAGACTCTAGAATGTAGAATGTGGAATCTATCTAAAACTAGAGAAACACATTGCACTCATTAAAAATTACACGTTTCCTCCTGTTCAAAGTCAAAGTTGCGTTTTCTTTCCAACTTTTTACTTTGTTTGTTCCATGCATTAGAAATGTACGTGTACATTTTTTGTACGGTGCAGTTTGAATTTGACGTGTGTTTCTCTTCTTGTTCCACTTTGCCATAATGACGAGGACGATGATGATAATAATGATGATAATGAAATCATTATTTTTAATGCCCCTTTTCATTCGTTTGGTTCTGAGTTTGAGTCTGGTTCTGAGTTTAAATAAGATTCAAGATGCGCGTTCTACTCCTACATTTTCCAGTTACCTTTGATTTTCTTTTTTCCTTGTGTAATATCTAACAGTGGTAAATCTAATATTTTGTAGTTATGTTATATATTATATATCGTGTGAAGAAACCTGCGTACTTGCCTTACATTTACCTTTTACAAAATTATATTAAAAATTAAAATTGAACAGAATCATTTTGATCTTGATGTACGACGAACGTGACGTGGGAGTTTTCACTTGTGTTTTAATTTAAAACAGCTTTATTTCACATTTTAAGTAAATTCAATTTGAGTGCGTGGGAGTTGTTTTTATTTTGACCTTTTTTCCTTTTTATTTATTTAAAGTTTATGTTCCTTTTGATTTTATCCAATTGTAAACAAATACATTTGAATCCCTTTAATTTGGTTTTGTTAAGTTAATGACTTGAATATTTTTTAAAATATTTAATTTGCTGTAGAAAGCAATTTAGTAGAAAATGAAGACATCTTAATTAAACCATCCTTCATCCTTCATCTTTCTAAATTTCTAGAAAAACTTGAAGAAATTTAAATGAAAGCATTTGAACAAAAAAAACCCTTTCCTTTTTCTGGTAATCTGGATTCTGGATTCTGGTGAAAGGGATAATGTAGAGAAAAAAAGGAGAGCAATTTGTACGGTAGATTTACAATTTACAATGTATTTTGTATATGATTATAAAAAAAAAGAAAAAGTGATCCTAAGCATTTTGTTCACGAGTAAAAGATGACTGTAAAACTGTATATTTTAGCAAAGAAGCTCAGGTAGTACAAGTTGAAAGTTTCAAGTTTCAAGTTGTATTCAAAAGTACATCAAAAGAGCAAAAAAAAGAATAGGAGACCATTTACATTAATGTTTACATCAAGCATCAAGGACTTTTCTTGTATTCGTATTCTTGTATTTCTTTTGCCCTTTTCTTTCCATTTTTTTTGCACAGGCAGACTTGACTTAACTTGACTTGGATCATGTTTTGAGTTTTGTGTTTTGTGTTCTGAGATTTGAGACTCGAGATTCAAGATTCAAGATTCAAGATTTGAGTTCCATGGAGAATGGAGAATGGAGAATGAAATGAAAAATGCTTCTTGTTTCACTTTTCCTCCTTCCAAAACTTTACATGAGCTGAATATAAAATTATGAAAGGGAAAAAAGTCAAGTTTAACAGAGATTGAGATGGAAAGGAATTGTGAGCATGTAGATTCTAGATCTTAGATTCTAGATTTTAGATTGAGGTACTTGAAGAAAACTGAGGAGTTGTGCTTTGTGCACTAGAGAAACAAAAGAAAGTTGGAGAAAATAGAAAATAGAAACTAGAAACTGGAGCATGAGACTCACAGCGCAGATTTTTTCTTTGAAGAGTAACCGATTAAGACCAAAGGAACGAAAGGAAAAGAAAAGTGAACTTCACATTAGTTCATTAATCATTTGTTGTGTGACTCCATCAACATCAACTTCAACTACAAGGAAATTCACAAGCTTTCCGACTTTCTTTTCTGCCTTCTGCACTCTGAATTTTCTACACTGTACACTTTACAATCAGCATTCACCACATGTCCTCGTTCCTTGTTATTCATTCAAAAATGGAGCATTTCCCTCCAACTCACTTTTCTGGTTTCTGGTTTGTCTATTAACAAATGTATTATATAAGATGAGGTCACTGTGATATTACATGTATTTTGTATTTTTCTACTGTAATTTTGTGGTTCTTAACAAGATTTTAGTAAAACAGGGAAAACTGATTGTCGATTTGATTTTGTAATGTCGCCATTTTCTAGACTACAGTTTCTTTACAGGTAACTGTTTTTGAATGGCTTTTTTAGATTATAAAACATAAAATTTGTATTTTGCATTGTATTTTACTTTTATAAAAATGATAGGACATCTTTTCGATTTGGTTTTGAGTGTAAGTATTCGGTTGAGCTGAGTTGGTTTGGTTTGGTTTGGTTTGGACTTTAGGGATTTGAACATAATTTCAAAATTGTCAGACTAAATCATGGTTGACTGTGATAAAGTATCGTATTCGTTTTACTATTTCTATTGTAGATATTTCTGTTTTTTTTCTTTCCATTTCTAAGTCCAAAGTACATTTCATTTGTGATGTGTGATGTACTGTGTGCTGGGTTTATGTCCATTATTTAAATCTCCATTTGTTTTCTGTTTTCTGTTTTCTGGGTTTGTGGTGAACTCTCTTTTCTCATTTTCTTCCCTCCCGCATCTACATACATTTGCATTTATATTTGTATTTATACTTACATGTACGATGTACATTTTATTTACTCGGGATGAATTGTGTTCATTGTGTTTTGTGTTTTCCTTTCATTCTTGGTTTTTCTTTCTTTTTGGGTTTATGTTTCATTTGTTGAGAGCTGTTGAGAGTGGGATTGAAAGGGAGCACAAACTGCAAAATACAAAATCTAGTTTGAGATTGAGCTTTTAGATCTAGATCAGAATCAGAATCAGAATCTAGATTGAGATGAAAACCAAAATCCTGTATCACACACACATTACACATTATTTAAATTTGGACATGGATTTGAATTTTGAATGTTGAATGTTGAATTTTGCATACATTTATCTATTCATATAGGAATATATGGGTCGGTGTAAATCCTCATTTTATTCTATATCAACTATAAACTATAAACAACATCAACACGGATAAAATGGAGTAAATCAGATTTACTTGCTATTTTCTCCAGCTACTTGAACTTGATATACTCCAAACTCCAGTCTTCAGTCTCCAGTCCACTCTACTTCACTCCATAAATCCAACATAGAAAATCCAATTCACTCTAGCTTTTATTTTCTCAACGACGTTTGATTTGATATGTGATTCTACATGTGTATTTTACATTACATTCTCTTTTAGATAACCCTGTTTGAAATCCACTTAAATTTCCATTTCCACTCCTTTTAAGATATTCCTTTGCCAAGGATTTTGCCATTACTGTTACAAAGACTACTCTTGTCCGGATTTAACATGTAAATCAAGTGGTGAAAATCCACTAGAACCCAGAGAACCCAGAAAAACACCAGCCAACGCACACACTTCTAAACAAGAGTATTAGAGAGAAAGTGGGAGTGGAGGTATCAAAAGTTGCTCTTGTTGTTGTTTTAATAGCAACAGTTGAGAGTTGAGGATAAATGTGATACAGGTTCAGTGGAACAAAAGAGAAAAGAGAAAATAGAAAACAAAGTTCAGCTGAGATGAGGTAAAAGGTGAAGCACTGCCTTTTGAATTGAATCTATGAGCAAAAAAGGATATCATTTAAACATTACGTTGCCCATTGAATCATTCCCTACTCTAGATTCTAGATTCTACATTCTAGATTCCAGTTTTCTTGATCTTGTTTAAAAGGCTGTTTGTTCCATCCATCCACTGCATGATTTTGGACCATGAGAATCAAAGGGAAAGGAAAAGTGAAAATGGAGAAAGCAAAAACAAGGGGAAACAAAGTGTGTGGATGTAATTGTTTGTTTGTTTGTTTGCTCGGTTTTTGGAGGTGTGGGAGTGTAGACTGTAGACTGTAGAGTGTAGATATATCTATATTTTCTAATGTTGGTTTTGCATTGTATTTACATTGTGCTTACACTCTCCCTCGGGCTTTCTCCATTCTCCATTCTACTATCTTGTTATCCGCTATCCAGCTTCCTGATTCATTCCCATATTCACACATGCATGTATGAACAACGAACAAAGGCCCAAGATCTAAATAAATACAAATCTCAGCCTGTTTGACTACATAAATACGGAAATACAGTTTTACGGAAGTCTGAGTGGAGGAGACGATCTCATTCCCCATTTCCCATTCACCATGCTATAATATGGCACATTACGCTTTGTTTCTACAAACTCCAACACTAGAAGTAGGATGGGGAAATGGGGAAATGTATCTATGTGGGAAAATCACAAGTGGAGTGGATAGTGGATCGAGGATCGAGGATTGTGAATGGCCATAGCCAGTGCCATTGCCATTGTCATTGCATAGTTGAGCAGTTTTGGGATTCCCTCAGATTTATTTATTTTATTCCCTTGACTTATCGACTGTGTATGCTGAATGCTCCGTGTTCTATGTACAAATTATACATGTATTTCCACAGTCTACAGTATAAAGTGTACAGATCCAAAACCAGATGCAGTAGGTACATTTTACATTTTGCGGTTTGACTGTGAGACAGGACAGGATGTAATTTATGAGCTGTATAAAGTCACTTTATAGCCATCACGTCTCACTCTCATACTTTTACTCTTGTGCTCACTTCTTTAGTCTAATCTACTCTCTCTTTCTCTTTTGCTCTTACTCTTACTCTTACTCTCGGTTTAATGCTACTCTCAATTGTATTCAGTGTCTAGAAGACACCCATTTAGACTTCAGACGTACAATGTCCAACGTCCAATGTTCAATGCTAAACTCACATAGTACTCAATACTAAATGTGAGGTAATTCAGTCAATTCTATGCGAAACTTGACCATGGAAAACTGCATCTTCAACCTTCTAAACTTGTACTATTTTTACTTCTACGGAGCATAGAAAATGATGTTTAAAAAAATAAGACATGACGTAACATTTATTGCAAAGAATTCACAATCTACAATGATGATTTAAAGATAAAGAAAGTTGAAGAGAAAGTATAAATATTATAAAAGATGTGAAAAATACTGTAGAAAAGGCGGGAGAAAGGTGAAAAACGTAGTTTGTATTATAATATAATTTTTATTGGTTTCTATAGCCAAAAAGCATACTTGTTGTTTGTGTGTTGATGTTTTTGTTGAGAATATCAGAAATCAAAAGGTTGAATGAGTTAAACTCTCCAGTTGACTGCAACTCAACCATGTTTTTATATTGTACAATGTGTACAATGTACAATGTACAGTGAACAGTGTACAATTCGTATACAACTTATCTCAACTCTTGACTTAACTTGACTCTTGACTCTTGACTCTTCAGACTCTCGTGACTCGATTCACTCAACTCGATTCTACTCAACTCAGTTCAACTCAACTCAAGTCAAGTCGGAGCAAGTCAAGTAAAGTAAAATCAAGTCAAGTACACTTTTCACATTCCCCTCAGGAAGAATCAACTGGATAGCGAGAAAACTAAACTAAACTAAACTAGAGAATATAGACTAGACTAGTCAAAGTCAAATTTAATCCAAGTTTGTATAAGAGGAGCACTGAAGAATTGCCAATACTCAGATGCTCAAATGCTCAAATACTCAAACTCGTAACTCTCCATGTGTATAAAGTATAAACTGTGGACTGTAGACGTTGTATTTCTCATGTCTGAAACATCATAGTCAAAACTCAAACCTGGCTAAACTTTTGTCCTTGTTCTTGTTTGTTTGTTGTTTGACTTGTGCAATGCGGAAGTTGAGTTTTATTTTCCCTTTTCCCTTCCTATGTTTTTCTACTTGTGTGTTGTGTGTTCTGCGTACCTATACGAGTATTTCTGCACTTGTACAATATGCTTTAACATTCTACATTCTACATTTTACATACTTGTGCAACTCTTCGACTCTGTTTCTCCAAATTTACGACTGCGAGGTTCAACTTAAAGTTTGTGTTTCATGCCTTTCGTTTGCAGGTGAAAATTTCATAGCTGGTTCACTCATTCATTCATTCACTCATTCCTCATTCATTCTTTCATTCAACGTCAAAGTTGAATGCACTTTCTGTATGACTTTGATAAGAAACTAGTGTAATAATTTATACTTTCTACAGAATCTACTTTATGCTGTATTTAACAGTCAACAGTCAACAGTCAAAGTCAAAATCACCCATAAACCGTGAACTATCAGGTTGAATTTACATTTACATTCGGATTTCTACTTTGACTTTGTACTTTGTACATGCAAATTAGACAAGAAACTTTTTCTCATTCTTTACAGAGGTATGAAAATCCAAAGGATTTTGCATATTCCAAATTATACGCTAAAAATCTTTTATCTTTTACAATGACTACAAACTACAAAACAGAATTTTCTTTATTTATATTATTTAAAGCTCATTTCAAGTATCTCAAAAGTACAAACACTTTATTATTTATTATTAATTGTAGACTGAACTGGAAGAAGGTTTCAAAAAGATTAAGGTTTCATAATCATAATCATGAGCATTTGATAATTTGATAATTTGTCCAAATAAATACTCCTCATTTTCCACTGATATTGATTTGTAACTTTTAGAAAAAAGGTGGAAATGTTTTAACAAAAAGCTAAGAAGAAAAAAAGAAGAACTAAGATGTGTAGAAAGACACGTAGTTATACAGAATACAGAGTACAGCGTAAAAAAGTAAAAAGAGGAAAGAAATTTGGATGATGATTCTCGGGGGAGTCCTTCATTGAATAATTTTATAAGCGTAAAACGTAAGTGGATAAAGTGAGAGGAGGATGAAGACTGAGGAGTTTAGCCATTTTAAAAATGTAATGACAATGTCCGTAATGGTGAATGCTGGATGCTGGATGTTGAAGGAGACACACACACACACACTTACACACACACAGATGTATTTGTGAGATAACTGCTAATGACGCCACTGGAGGAAGTGTTCAGGTAAATAAAACAAGTGTTTGGTCTCATTTCGGAGAAGGAAATGTATCATGTGGCGTAGTGTGGTCTGGTTTGGTCTGGTTTGGTTGTGTGTTTCATGTCTAGTGCCTTGTAGAAAGTAGAGTATCTTGTGTGGTTTGGTCTCTGGTCTCTGGTCTCTGGTGTCTCTGAGTGGAGAGTAGAGGGTGGGAGGACATTAGACATTAGACGTTAGACAAGAGAAAGAGCATCTTGAATGTGACTTGAGTGGAATGAGAACAAGACAGGAGGTGGTGGAGGGAGAGACGACAATAAAATGTTCAACTACCAAGAGCAAGAGGAAAAGACCAGAGGAAGAGCAAGAGATCCTAGTTCTAGTTCTAGTTCCCCATTTATTTTCTCCTTCCACTTGCCTCAATTTCTTTTCACAGCCCCGAGACCTTAACCAGAAATGTGAAGAACTGTAGAGGGAAAGAAGACGGAGAAGATGGAGAAGACAGAAAGTTAAATTGTAATGGCAGTCTGGTTTGGTATGAGAATAAAAAGAAGAAGTAGAAGTAGAAGGAGGAGGAGGAGGAATTGGGAAATTAAGTTGAAAAGCTACCTGGAGACTACCTTCTCAATTGCCGTTTCCTCTTTTTTTTCCAAACTCCACACAATATTTATTCAAGAGTATGCGAGTTTGGAGGATAGAGTCTAAAGTATTGACTACGGAGTTTAGACTTTAGAGTTTAGAGTTTTTGGACTTTCAAGTAGGAAAATGCAAAGAGAGTCTGAACATGAAGATTGAACATGAACATGAGAATGAACAAATCCGTTCATGCATGCAAACAATGGGAGAGAATGGAAAGGCAGTGCGAATGATGATGGCGATGACGATAGCAATAGCAATAGAAATACCGTTGTTACAAAAAGGAGCGTCCAAGTTGGTCACGAGGGAGAGAGCCATTAAATGTATTGTATTGTAATGCGTACAGGACAATGTACTATGCACAATGCACAATGTACAATGTACAATGTTCATGCTGAAACCTACAAAGTCATGAAAATTGTAGTCATCGTTTTCCTTGTCCTTTTCTTGTCCCTTGTCTTTTGGTTTGGTTTGGTTTGGTTTGGATCTTCTAATGTTGGGATGTGAAAATTCTCAATGCTCAATTCAAACGATCCAAATTCCAAAGTGCTCACACAAGTCTCATGATTTTTGGAATAACGTCACTATTTCTCTTTCTCTTCCTGGTCCTTGTCCTTCTCGTCTCCTTCCTTCCGTGACACTTTTACCGACTAAACTCATTCAATCAGACATTCATTGAATTGGTTTGGGTTTGGGTTTGTTGGCCGAGACCCAAAACCCAAAACCCAAAACAGTTGATTCCACCATCATTGTCATTGTCATTTTCATTGTCATTGTGATTGTGATTGTAAAACAATAGTCTTTTCTTAACTGGTTTGAACTCTACTTGTCCTACGGAAACGGAATTATTAGCCATATTACTTTGCTCACAAAATGCCGCTTGCTCTTGTAAGACACGAAGTTTTGCTCTACAAATTTCAAAAACCACACGCTATCAACAGTGGTTTTCTTCAGAGCTATGTTTATTTGGAGATGCTTTGGCCAGGCCATAATAATTAAAATGATGCTCCATACTCAATGCCCAATCCTCAATACTCAATACTCAAGATTCCTACTGTTTTTGCACACATGCGAACATGTCTCCAATGTACAGAATACAGAATACAGAAACCATGTGTCACCTTCCACATACGAAGAATGGAAAGGTACATTTTAGTTCTGGTTCTGGTTTCCTTGTTCTTGCTCTTGCTCTTGTTCTTCAACCACCATCTACTTTAACTTAATGTATCCAAACTTGTACTTCTATCCTAGTTTACTTTGAGTTCTAAACAATCTGGTGGATACAATAAATGACATTGTGAGAGTTTCACAATCACAATTACAACTGTACAAACACTCTGATGCTCTCTTGTTCATTCATACACATTAATATACAGTATAGTCTGGAAATAGATAGGTTTATATTATACTGTATCAGTGGCAATGACAATAGTGATGATGAGGAAAGGATGTGTAGAATGGATTTGGATTCGGATTCGGATTCAGTTTCAGATTTGAATTTAGATTCACCATGTACATTTAATTTTAGATTTTAGGTTTGTAAGTTCTTTAACAGGAATAGCATCCGCTCTTATTTACAACTTGGTTCTCACTATATCTCCTCAAAACCCAAAAGGAAAGGAAAGAGGAAGAATCATGGCGTCATTTGAAACAAGTGGAACAAGTGAAGTTTCCAAACTCCGAGTCCAACTCCGAGTCCAACTCCAACTCAAAGTACAACTCGAATTAGAATTAGAATTTGAACTCTTCTCATTGTGAACAAAGGAGATTTACACACACAGTCAAAGACAAGAGACAAGAGAAAAGAGACAAGAGACAAGACAAAGGGTCATACTCCATACTCCATACAGAAAATGATTTTACAGTAAGAATACAGTAGCGTCCATAAATGCGAATACCCGCATGCACTTCTACTTCAAATCCCGAATTGAGGATGACCCCGTGACTTTTCGACCATGGTCAAAGC